>SNQJ01S0011060.1:166601-200499 GCA_010110895.2 Picea sitchensis
AAATTTTACAGTTGAGGGAATATCTAAGGTGCACCACAAGTGGGTGTGGAGATTGTTGTGACAAATATTCTTTTGGTGACAGATCTATTAATGAGTGTCTTGGTTAGGTGAGGTGACTCATTTGACTGTGTCGAAGTTGTAAACCGAGTCGATAATGCTCATGTTATAACTTTTCTACAATAACAAAAACTTAGTCGAGTGTTAGGCATGTTTTGTGTCGCCCGCACTATATCTATGTTTCTCTTTTTTATTTCATTATTCTCTTTTCTTTTCATGTTCTCGGATGTATTCTTAAAAATGACTAAGTGTTAAAGAAGCTAACAAATGTATAAGTATACAAGAGTTTTACTAGAGTGGGAGTGTGACTCGTCAGTAGCCTATAATGGAGTACGGGTATGCTCCAGGTGAAGAGGCGTAGTCCAAAAAATATAATCTTGGTGTTTCCAAGTAGTCAAGAGTGAAATGTTGTGGTTTCACATACCCTCAAGAGGTGCACGATCCCAAGGAACATTATGGGGATCTGACAAATGGTATCAAAGAAAATTCATTGCATATTTTAGAGAAGATTTTGAGATCTCTCCACCACTATGTTGACAATAGATGGTATGAGAGAATTTTGGTTCTCTTCACCACTCTTGCAGTTAGAAAATTGTGGTAGGGTGCACTTTTTGAGAAGGTTTCTTTTTGTGAAGTTGGTTCAGTGGGAATGTTGGAAGACTTGGTGAAAAATTTGGTGTATCAAACTTTTTCATCGCGTACTTTGCATTAAACTTACACTAGAGGTTTAGTTAACAGTGTGATGGAAAGGTTGAGCTGGGAACACACCTTGTGCAGACTGAGAGTAGATTTTTTGTGAAACTAAGGACTTGGACATGGTGGATGATCATAGAACCTATCACACATTTCTTCATACAAATTTTCACCGAATTGATCCTAGAGGAAGAATTGGTTGGTTTGACCTATGATGAAAGTCAGTTCCAAACTTGTTGTGAACACCTTGGTCAGATGAAGCACATAATTCGTTCGGATAACAAAGCAGTAATGGAAGGAATATGAATGTAGGATTCATTGCATGACTTGTTGTGTAGATAACCTCATAAGCGATCATCAAGGGGGAGTAGTTCTAGGTTGTAGCAAGGTGAATCACTTGGGTGCATTGGACGACCTAGGGTGACCTAGAGAAGCTCCATAACAGGTAGTTGGTTGGGCATGTTTCCGTCATGATATATTTTTGTCATGCATCATCAAGAACAATAGTTAAGTTGAGTTGGGTTGTTGAGATCTAATCCTTCGGATGAGGTAACTTTGCGAAGAGTTATGCCAATCGATTAGGAGAAATATTACTTGACATTCGGGTGGTGGATGCATGGTCCCTTAAAGAGGAAGCAGTGAAGGTGTGAAAATGGAAAATCATTAGAGATGATTTTGATTGGTTACATACGAAGTTTAGGACTTGTATGAATTCTTGGAATGGATAGATGGACTCAGCCTTGTATCAGAGTGGATGGTGGTTGAGGTGAGTTCATGTGAAGATTCAATTTCTTAGGAACGAAGGTCCAACATAGCAGGCATAGAACATGATTGTTGTGAACAATGTCGTTGAGAAAGGTATGGGTTGTTTTGAGTTATTTCATTTCCAATTTTTGCAGTGAGTTATTTGAAGGGAATTCAGATGATTTGGTGGTTCAAGTGCATTTCATTTTCTTGGTGAAAACCGAAATACTTGAGGGTGACTCAAGTGGTGCAAATTTGAAGAAGTCTTTCATTAGTTTGGGATGTCCTTGTTGGGTGAACGTGTAGAGTGAATAGAACGATCTTCTTGGATGAGTCCTATGATGGATTTAGGAATATTTAGATGCAGCCATGGGGGTTTCTTTCGTAATCTATCTAAATCCTTGACGAGGTGCATTAGATAGGTCACTAGGATGAAGTGGGTAGTGAAGTTTGTTTGTGTCGAGTTGAGAAGTTGGATGAGGCAACTTGGTGCTTGGGGCCTTAGCCATATTTTTTTAGTCAGGTAGTGACTTGACAAATCATGAAGATAGTGCCATAACTTGAGACACCTGTAGAGGTGCAAGGCAGTTTGATTCCAATATATGGATGGAGTAGGTAAAGGAACCTATTAGCATCAATATTTTTAGGGTAAAACTTAGAGTTTTTCTGAAGTTTGAAAAGTCATGCCATGGTCTTGGGAAGATCAAGGCATTCCTAAATTGAGTCACAGTTTGTGTATATAGGCTTTCATGGGATGGATCAATAAGCCTTGGGTAATTGATAAAATAAAAGGGAATATCAGAGGATAGGAATCATGAATCATTTCAAGGAATGAAAACCAGCCATAGACAATGCATGTGCAGTCCTTTTTAATGTTCAATCAAAATTGAAGAGAAATGCAGCCTTGTTTAGGCAAATGGGAAATTTGAAAGTGAAGAACCTAACATTGAGGAAGGAGAAAATGCATCTAAAGAAAAAAGTTCAATTGAATGATGAATCCACGAGGAGACTAGAACTACTTGTAGAAGTAGCAGAAATATGAAAGAGGGAAAACTCACAATTTTGTCTTTTTTTAGGAAAGGAGCCATTACAATTCCAAACTAAATAGTGATTAAAAGAGGAATAAATTAGCCAATTTGAAACACATTACTATATAAACATATTTTTTAAGTATGTGTTCTTCTGATCCAGACAATTTTGATAGCATGAATCGCCCCTTTTAGCGGCTACAATTGTTTATTGATAAAACAAGCATATGCAACACTTGTATAGCGAGCCAATGCTATGCAAATGTTGTAGTCATATATTAATGAGAAATACATCAAGAAAAGTTAATTATACCAAATTGGAGGTCAAAACAAGTCTTCATCAAGTTGTTTCCACCTTAATTTTCACGTGTTTCAAGAAAAATCAAGTGTGCTACGCAAATTTGCTACTCAAGTTATGGAAATCACTATTTTTGCAGTCAACTTAAAGATCATTTCCTAAGAAACTAGAGAGGATTTTGGAAAAACACATAGGGGTGTTTGTCAAGAATGATCTCAATAACAAAAAACTCTCTCATTGTTTACATACGTTTCATAGTTTGAGATATTTGAATGAATCTTTACGGTCCATTTTTCCAAAATTCTGCATTTAATGTTTTCCTGTTTTAGTCATTATTTTTGGGCATGGATCCTGAGAATATGGAGAAGAATTTTCAAAAGATGAAAAATGATTTTCTCAAGAATGTGTTCATCGCCAAAAAGCTCTCCCCGTTTTATAATAGTTTTTTTTATTCGAGAGATATGATGTTATCTTTGACCCTTATTTTCCAGCAAAATAAATTTTCTATTTTTAGCAAGTAACTTACAAATTGTCTTATTTTTTATGTAATCAGATCCAAAATCATAGGATAGCATGGGAGTTCGACTTATTTAGCTTAGTGAGGGCGTTTATCTATATATTGGAGAATTTTGAAGGTGTTGAGGGTGTGGGTTGGCAGGACTATAGTATTTTTGACGTTCATTGTAAATCTTTGAATCTTAATGAAATGAAATGCAAAAGCCCTGAACGTTCATGAAAGAGATTCTAATGGTGATGATTTGATAGTATGTTCCTTGTCTTTTGTATGTATCTCTTGTTTCTCTACTTGAATCTCATTTTTTCCTCCTTTAAAATTTATTTTTAAGAGTTAGAATTCATCTAAAAGGTGCTCTAAACTCAAAAAATTTAAACTTTGTCCTTTCTTCCTAATTAGGTCAGAATTCATCTATATGATGCTCTCATGTTGTTACATGTTTCTTTCTTCCTCTTTCACCCTCTATAACCAATCTAAAATGGAAGGTTTCATTCATCAAATTTAGCCTATGTTCCTTTGTGAGGTTCTATCTACCAAACATCAATTTCATTTTTTTTCAAGATTCCACTCCATAGCCCAAAAAGAATCCTTCTCCTCCTTGCCAATAAAACTTTATTGAATCCACTCAAAACTTTGGAAACCCTAGCCATTGTTTATATCAATAAAAAATTTCTATCATAGACTAAGCGACAAGAGAGAGCCCTCTCTGAACTGTGTAGGCCAGTACCCAACTCTAAGGATGTTTGTGGTTACTTCTCTAACTTGCCTCCACAACCAGGGAAATTTATGAAGTGTTAACATTTTGGTGCCATTGTCGAGGAACGAAGGTGAAATATTCCCTGCGATAAAACAAAAAAAATCAGATTTCACTTCTGATGGTGAACAAAGGTCAAACACAAGGTGGTTGTGCCATTCACCTGTCTACTCCAATCAAGCTTCAAACGTGATTCAAAGACTCCATTAGAGGATGAGATCCATTAACAGAGGTATAAAATGACATCATGGGAAAAAACAAGTACCTAAAGTTGAGTTTTTTCCAAGACATAATATTTTTTGTTATTAATTACCTTTTGTCCTTTCCTGAACATGCTAAACAAATTTTTCTTTACTTGTTGCATTCAAATGATGATCATGAGAATATTGCACTTGTATATCATTCTCTTAAAGTTGTACATATATCTCCTCATTGTATCATTGATTTTGATCAAAATTTTCCATCCGTGCCTTGTGATGACCATAGCCAAGTTGATGAGACTTATGCAATCAAGGCTAATATCACACCTCCTATACTTAATCCTATGCCCTCTAAAATATCTGACAAATATAGAACTTTAAAATTTCCTTCTATTCTTCATGATTTTCCTCCAAATCACTGCAAATATGTGCCTAAGTTCAGTGGAGAACCTGATAAACATTCTGCTGAAAATCACATCCAAGATTTTGATAATTTTATAGATTTGTTTGAGATTGATCATGACAATGTTTGTATCGGTTCCTTCTCTCAATATTTGAAAGGGGATACCAAAGACTGGTTTACACACTTGCAACGAGAGACAATTAACTCATGGGAGGAATTCAATAATGTCTTTTTGAAATTTTGGGGCAAGAGGAAATATTTGAATCTACATCTTAAGATTTTTATGCCATGAAAATGCATAGTAGTGAAACTATCTCTACATTCATTCAGAGGTTTTCCAGTATTTATTACAACTTTCCCAAATAAATTCAACCCACTGAAGCTTCTGCCATGCTCCATTATGCAACAACCTTTCATCCAGATTTGTCTTTCCTTCTAATGGAAAGAACATCTAAGTCCTTACAACAAATGTTTAATGAGGCTTAGGAGATTCAACACGATATTCAAGCATGTAAATAGATTCAAAATGAGGAGTTGGATGTTGAAGAACATGACAATGAATATGAACAAAAAATAGTTGATTTGAATCTTGAGCAGAGGGTTAATAATATTGTGTGTTCTCTTGATGTTTTAAACGTTGATGATTTTGTAGAGGATTATATTCCACTTGTTGAAAAATAAGGTGCTAATTTAGCTTCTAATCCATCTCATGATAAGCATGGAGATGATTGTTTTATTTATTCATTTGTAAACAGTCAAAGAAATAAATTTGTGAATCAGCCTGTTGAAGAGAAGGTTGATGTCCCAAGATTTTTCCTATTAGATGACACTGCATATGTTGTTGATTTGCCTATATATGATGAATATGATGATGATTATGATGTTGAATTTCTAGAACAACCAATTGCATGTTCTCTATCAAAAAATGTTTCTTTTCAGTAGTCTAATGAGAGCAATCAACCTACATATCACAGTGACATAGAAGAATATGAATAAAGTACTGAATCAACTGAAGGAAATTCTTTACCTTTATGTTTTCTTCATTTAAATTGTTGAAAGAAAATTTTAAGATCATCATTCAAGCAGAGGAATGTGTGCTCATGCAAAATCACACTGATTCACTCGAAAAAATTGAGAAGAAATTGCAACAATCTTCTCATGTGTTTGATGACCCTGTTGCTTGTTATATGGAAGGTTTTATCAGTTCAAAACTGCAGCCATTGGTCGAGGATAAATCTGAAAAAGTAGATGACGATGATTTGTTGTCCAAATCAACCATGTCCTCCTTGCCGACGGGGGTTTCATTGCAACAATTTAATAGAGATCTTCATCTCTTTCTTGACATCCATAGATTTGAGATTTATGGAGCAGAAATGTAGATGGAGGGCTGATACAGGATGACAGTCTTGTGCAAACTCCTGAAATCAATTTTCTTTCTTTTCAAGATCCTTTTACAACATGTTTGGAATCAACGTATGGGCCTAAGTTTTTAATGTTTGTCAATATTGAATTTGTTTCTAATTTTTTTTATGAGTTTTCATTGAGAAGGTTTTCACTTTCACTTTTGATCAAAGATATGCAAAGAACTCAACCCATGGAAAAGGCACTTGCATGATTGGACTGGATTTTTTATTTTACCTAATCAAATAGCTCAGAGATTAGCTTAGTATAGGTAGCAGTTTGAATAAGCTCCGTATTTTGAGCATCTCTTTCAACAGTTCACATTTTCAACTTTATATTTCAGTTTGTAGTTTTCTTGGTTGAGGATTGAAACATGTTGCAGACAGGGTTTTGGATCAGCCCAATGGTCAGGCACTTGGTCTGTTGTTCTTTGCTACCTCATTGGGAGGATAACATCCCCATTTGAGCCAGATGTTACCATCAATATTTTTAAGGTAAAACTTAGAGTTTATCTAAAGTTTGAAAAGTCATGCCATGGTCTTGGGAAGATGAAGGAATTCCTAAATTGAGTCACAGTTTGTGTATATAGGTTTTTATGGGATGGCTCAATAAGACTTGGGTCATTGATAAAATAGAATGGAATATTAGAGAATAGGAATCATGAATCATTTCAAGGAATGTAGACCAACCATATACAATGCATGTGCAGTCCTTTCTAATGTTCAATCAAAATTGAAGAGAAATGAAGCCATGTTTAGATAGGTGGGAAATTTAAAAGTGCAAAACTTAACATTAGGGAAGGAGAACCCTTTCTAATGCTCAATCAAGATTGAAGAGAAATGAAGTCATGTTTAAACAGGTGGGAAATTTAAAAGTGCAGAACCTAACATTGGGGAAGGAGAACAGGCATCTAAAGCAAAAAATGCAATTTAATGATGAATCTAGGAGGAGACTAGAACTACTTGTCCTTTCTAATGCTCAATCAAAATTGAAGAGAAATGAAACCATGTTTAGATAGGTGGGAAATTTAAAAGTGCAGAACCTAACATTGGGGAAGGAAAACACACATCTAAAGCAAAAAAATGCAATTTAATGATGAATCTAGGAGGAGACTAGAACTACTTGTAGAAGTACAGAAATACGAAAGGAGAAAACTCACAATTTTTTTTTATTTTTTTTTAATAAGGAAATGAGCCATTACAGTTGAAATCTAAATAGTGATTAAAGGAGGAAGAAACTAGCGAGTTTAAACACATTTATATATAAACACATTGGCTCCACGTGAAAAACAAAAAAGAGGAAAAGGTGCTCGCGGCTACCTAACTTTGAATGCTTACACAGCGTATCCAAACTCAGTTCAGAGGGGTCGACAGATCCTACTTCACGTCTGACCTGTCTGTAGCAAATCCTCCAGGGATATTATTCTCATTAGTGTAATACAATTCATAGCCGCCATCTTCGAATTTCGCCATCCTGGAGATCTCCGATTTTGTCATTCCTTATAAGATTAAATTGTCAAAAGAGTTCCATCACGAATACGCGGTCCGCCTTACAATCTTTGTGAAAATTTTGGAGCACTGATAGTTCATTTCAACGTTACAGTTGTAAATGGTACGTGTTCCCCACCAACCTACCAAGTTATATATTCATATGGGATTTAAAATTGTTGTGTCGACAGATTCTTTGGGTACTACGGATAGGAGTGAGTTAAGTTGCCCAATTTCTGTTTTAGAGTTATGTTTTCAGCAATATTTTTGGTTTTCCGTTTTTAAATTTTTATTCAATCTAAAATTTTGATCTATTTTTTAAGTATATGAGTTGGTTTAAAATAAGGTAAAAACTTTAAAGTAAAATATTGAATTGCATGGAACTTTGATCCATACAAAACTCAAACTACTCCTGAAAATTTGACCTAATTTAAATACGTTTTAAACACATTTTTTTTGGGATCCCTACCCCATCTGACCAAATTCAAACCTATTTTTTAACCTAATTAACTTAAAAAAATTACAAAAAAAAAAAAAAAAAAAAAAATATTGATAACCTACTCCCTACCAATATCCATAAACACGTTTTAAACACATTTTGTTTTGGGACGGAAAAACAAAATTAAAAAAATATTGATAACCTACTCCCTACCAATATCCATGGCTTATTAAATCATCCATAGGTTACTATCTATATCCATAACTGATAGCATACAGACCGTAAAAGATTCTTATGAATAGTAAAGCTGTTCTTTTATCAATTTGAAAAAAAAAAGTCATCATTATCATTTGTTCTTATTTAAAGAAAAATCATATTAAACGTCGGTTCATATATGTAATTCAATCACTAATTCTATATAAAAATTAAAAACAAACTATGCGGAATAGTCTTGGACCCAACTTGCGGATTCATCTCATTTTTATGTCACGGGGTGTTTTGTTTTTTTAAATACCTAGTGATACAAGTTGGTGATACAAGTTGGACATATTTAAGTTGTATATTTTATTTGTTTATAAGAATTAAGTACTGCGTATCTAATGTGTGGAGTCTTATTGAGTGAATTTAAAATATAAAAAAGACAATTACTAAAAAATTATTTGATAAAAAAATGATATTTATATTATGTCTTATTTTTTTAATGGAAGATTTGGATCAAAACTTTTTTAATTAACTTAAAAAAAAATTATGAAATGCTCTGTGGAGGCTGCATTAATTGATAACAATAACTATAGGATCCGTGCATCTATGGAAGTTCAGAAATAAGTTGTTTGAATTGTAGTTATATTGGATTAGTAGTTGAATAAATATCTATTTTTCTTAACAAGAAAGCTTTTCCTGGACACTTATGGAATAATAATTTATAAAAAATTGCAAATTATTTTGAAATAGACTTTGTTTATGAGATGAGGTTATTTTTTTAATGGGAAAATATATTGAAATATATTTGGACACTTATGGAATAATAATTTACCAAAAATTGCAAATTATATTTTGAAATAGACTTTGTTTATGAAATGAGGTTATTTTTTAATGAAAATATATGGAAATATATTAAATTTGTATAGTTTATATATCATCTATAAACTATATATTATAGTTATATATGATATAAAAACTATATATCATATTTACATGTGATATATAAACTATATTATAATGTTATATATCATATATAAACTATTTCTATATAAAGGTGAGCTTATTTTTTTAACTAAAAAAAATATATTACAGAAATATAATTAAAATTTTAATTAGAATTTAACCATGAATACATTTGAGAGGACATCAATGCTTTCGAGTCATTTATTCTTCGATTTAAGGTTTCTCATATGTTATTATTTACACCCCCGAGGGTGATGTAAATATCTAATTCATCAACAAATTTCAGATATACTTATCCTACTTTGGTTTCATGACACAAACATGGAGCATACTTATACAGTTTGTATAAAAATTATATTTTCAAATAATACTTGGTTCATTAGTCCCCTCTCCCTTATGTTTTTCAAATAATACTTGGTTCACGTATTAGTCCCCTCTCCCTCCAATGGATCGCTCTCACAATTCCTCAATAGTAAGTATCTCACACTTCTACACAATAACATCATCACCAATAGAAATAAAGATGTATTTCAGCAATATGTATGCTCCTAACCTCACACATTAGGGGACATATGTTATCACTCAAAACTTTCTCACAACAATATAGGAAATGGTTGAAGACAGTACTTTAACAGCATAATAATCAACATACCTCAAGCATTTACAGAACCTATTCAACAAGAAAAACTATATAAAATAGTTATTGAATTTCACGGCAATTTCCCCAAATCTAACTTGCACAATCCGCGCGAACCATCACAGTGTTGAATGTGCAAATTACATCGTTTGCACGACTGTCTCCACAAGAACCCACACTGATGCAGAAAAAAAGAATTAATGAAATTGGTTGGGCCACAACCATTTCTAGTTTGGAGTGTATTGAGACAAGAAACTCAAATCATCCCAAAATAAAACCTTGGGGATATTGAGGGGATGGGTAGTACCTCCAAAAGGATCCCATTCACACTAAAAGCAAGTTATGAAAAAACTTGCATTGGTCCTATAAATACATGAC
The DNA here is from genome assembly GCA_010110895.2 of Picea sitchensis. Lineage (NCBI taxonomy): Eukaryota > Viridiplantae > Streptophyta > Pinopsida > Pinales > Pinaceae > Picea > Picea sitchensis. The sequence goes on from SNQJ01S0011060.1 coordinate 176,799, forward strand.
CAAGGTATGCAAACAAAGAGAATAATTTTGAGTATTGTATTGTTTCTCATTTCGTTTTGGAGAAGCCATCATTCTCTTAGAGCCTCTTGAGCACTCATAACAAGTTTTTCACTTCTCTCCTCTTGAGAAGTTTTACAATCAAGTCTTGACCATTGTATTTCCAATTTTCATTGATAGAAGAAGAGAAATTTGTGTTTGGGGGATTCAAGGGCCCTCCCAAGGAGGAAGACGGGACCTATAAATTCCCATACTTCTCCTAGGTGTTATCAATTCGAATATTAGTCCTAATGGTATCTATTCCTTGTGTCTCTTTCAAGCATCCATTTACATGCTTAGTTTAGTGTTTATTTCTTATTAATTGCTTTCTTGTTTTCTCTCTAGTTGAACCACTAATAAACTAACTCATCTCTGTGTTGTCTTGCTCGCCTAACAAGGAAATTAACCTACTTGTTTTTTTTTCACTATAGTGCTCAAACAAGAACAACACTTCTGATGTTTTCAACTTCTACTAATTTGTTCCATGTTTCTACTAATTGAATTTATCCAAGAGACCATTTTCTGCAAATTGTAGAATAAAATCCATCAGTTTTTTATTTTTTTTTGTATCGGGTGCAGATAGAATTTATGATTTTAAACACACACACAAAAAAATTAATTGGAATTGATGACTTTGTGCTTGTACACTTTCTCAAGAATTAAATTTTTAGCCAAAACTTGCTATTCCCAGAACAACGCAAGACTGGGAAAAATTTCCTCATCACAAAATTGCCTATATTGATGTGTAGATAGAATGTTTGCTAAATATATTTTTATGGTTTAACGATCTAGGGTCCCTTTTCCTAATTTTAAGATTTCTAAAATCCCCAGAAACTGCTTGAGAATAGTGGATTTTTCCATGTTTCAACATCCCCACTCCAAACTCTTTTGAAATTATCTAGATTCCTAACTAAGTTTTTTAGGCATGTTTTTTGAGAAATTTATAATTTCAAATTTGTCTCGGCCCTAGTTACTAAGCACAACCAAGATCTTCAAAAGTCACTAATTTGGAATTTTTTGAAAATTAAAGAAGAATTCGTCGCTATCACTCATTGATACTTTTGTACCCTTCACCACTATGGACACGTCGTTTAAACTTCATCTAAATCCAAGTGGATATTCTTTTGTTATGGCCCAAACAAATTTTTGGCTCCATTTATAAAAAAAAAATTCCCTTCAACTTGTGTATCTCTAACCACTATGGATTCACCCCTTAAATTTTATCTGAATCCAAGTTGAAATGATTCTATTATGGCCCAAACAATGTATTGGCTCTAGACTTTTTTTGTTTTTGTAAATTTTCTATTTTCCTTTCCTCCTCTTTCTCCTATTCTATTCATTTCTCTTCTTCTCCTTCTTTCCTTTTTCCCTTCTTTGGTTATAAATAAGCCCATTCATCATTTATCTATGATAAGTTGTATAGTTTACCTTTTTCAGCAACCCCTAAGGTCTATCGACAATCGGTGAAAAGGTAGAGGGTCTACTTTTTTGGCCCCAAAAAGGTCTATTAGTAATCGGTGATTGGGGAAATTTTCCATAAAAAATCATGGAAACATTTCATCGACGATCGACCAAAAATGTTCATTGGAGATCACAGAAAATTAGAATTGGAAATTGAAAGAAAGGTGCATCGGTGATTGTGAAAAATTTTCATCCACGATTGAAAAAAAAGGTTTATCAATGATTGCATACAAACTCCATTGGTGATAGACAAAAAGGTTCAGTGGAAATCATTGAAAAATTGCATCGACTATTGGAAGAAAGGTTTATCAATCATCGTGGAAAAATTCCATCTGTGATCGATAAAAAGTTTTACTGAGAATCACGGAAAAATTCTATCGGTGATCAAAAGAGAGGTTCATCCATGATCATGAAAAAAATCCATTGGTGATCGAAAAAATGTCTAAAGTCTAGTTTTATTTACTTCATCGAACTCATTTGACTTAGAAATTTTTGTCCAAATCCCGGATGGTTTTTTATCGTCGATTTTAGGATCAATTTAATATCAACCATTGATATTCCAGACTTCACTAAACTTCAAATATCTTCGTATGATATTGGGGATTTTATGTGAACTATGTTTTGTTCCTACTTCATTGACCTCTGTCAAGTCTGAAAGGAACCATCGACAGATGAATCTGGACCATTGATTGTCACGTTGAATGTGATTCGGGTCGATGATTCTCTAAGCTCCATTATATGACCATTTCCTTATTCCTCCATGGAACTACCACCATGTACCTTTTTAGTGCATGTTTTCAGTATGGTCCACATCATCATTTGTAAGAAAAATTTCAAAAATCTCCAAAAATTATAATTTTCTTAAATTTCATATTTTTCTTAAATTTTATTTTTTAACAAAAAATGTTATTATATTTTTCATCCACCATGGGATATATGGAATTATATTCCCATGGAAAAAAATTGACCTTGGAACTCTCAATTAGGCATCCATTTTCCCACTCACGTGAATACTTACCCCAAAAATTAGGAATTTCACTCTAACATTCACCATTTCTCTCAAATTTGACATCGACCAATGCTCTACAACAACGAATTTGTTAAATATGTACTAGTATTTGTCCCATATAGGTCATGTTTTGAACCAAAATATCTGATAGGTCACTATGTAACGTACTCGTTTTCCAAGATAGGTCATGCTACTGCTAATAATGACCAAATATATAACTCTGATATCAATTCTAAATGAGAAAAATACATTGAATGACATACAATCTCATGTTATTTCCCATAATAATTAAAAATGTAAAGGAAATTAATTTAAATGTGCAAAAAAATGATTAAACATATATAGCAACATTCAATCCCATAAAAACATTGGTTCAAACTTAGCATTTACCCACCACAGGTAACCATAAATAAGATAAAACTCAAAATGAAATGCACAACAATTAACTCAACATTCGACATAATTCAACATAGTGAATATGAACAATTATCTTGGAAAATATGCAACCTTATGTAGAGGATGGATGCTCCACATAACCATGGAATTTATGTTGCAGTTATGAACAACAAATTACCCCTAAGTTATGGTTATCAATCCACAAGATATGATGGTTCCTAAGGTTGGATATTGTCCCCTTTCAACAACTAATTAATATATCAATTCCAATCCACCATCTCTCTTCCCCTGACCCTACACAACCCAAGCAACGGGATCCCCTTATATTCCACACATTCTCCCAGGATATCCCACTTCCCTCTAGGACTCCAACACAAGTTTCATAGGAAATATTTCTATTGGGGACTTTAGGAATCTACAACTGCAATGAGAATTATCACATTAACAAATAATTTTCTCCCTACAAAATTTACTGAATAGAAAATTACTCACAAGACACCCATCTGTCCATGAAAGTATTGTCCCAACAAGATATTATGCATGTCCATTACGGCTTCCTTCAATATTTAGCACTAAGAACTCTCTTCTTGCCTCAAAATCTGTATGTAAAAACTACTCCCATTTCCCAAAAAAATTTCCTTATTTTCCCATACTTACTAGACACTTACTCTTCCCCAAAAGGATTTACTTGAATTTCACACTTATCCCATGCTTGGTTGTACCAACTACATGCTCTCAATAACTCTATGAAGTGATCTTACACACCAACCCTCTTACATGTATTCAATGATTGGTGCTTGGAAACACTCAAACGGAAAAAGAAGGTTCATAGTAAACATAATTTGGAAAGATGGCATGGGTTTAATGAAAATGGGTAATCCCCCCTCCTTGGACCCCCTCTCTCTTTCATGGAAAATAAACCCCCAAGTATTTTTCTATGTCCATCAGCAACTGACAATATATTTTATTTATGATATACAAAGTTTACATATTACATCACTTGCCCCATGACCATACATCATATTTACATTATGTATCGCTACAATGGGATTACAAATTTGTATTTTACAAGTATTGTGAACTCCAACTATCTATAACATTGGTTGTACTTTTTAAGTCACATTGTCCTACTTTTTTCGTCATTGATTGGTCCACATGGAAAATTTGAGGGGCTAAATTTAGCCACACACTAATTTTCCATATCACTTTCCAAAAATAAATTCTTGAATTTCAATTTTTTAGTAAAATGATTTGTCCAAACTGTAAGGCCCTGGGAGATTATCTCGGATGCACGTACTTCCACCATAGTTCGAATCAGACAGTGAATATGCTCAGTGTGAATGCGGATATAGAAATCATATAGAGGGTGGTTGAGGTTCCTCAGGTGTGTGACATTCCAAGGGATGAGTCCACCAAAGAGGCCTTGCAATGCAATTCAAACGATGGACAATATGAAAACAATTTGAGGGAAAGACTTCGGCGCTCCATAAAAGAAGGAAAATCGGTGAAGGCATGGGGAGAAAACTTAGGAGAGTCATACTTACTCACCTAAGGGGCGTGCACACCCAAGAGGACAAGTTTCTTTGACAGATGGGGAACATTGACAAGAGGGGTCACCAAGGTTAGGCGCGTTGGTCCGTAGGGGCATGAAAATTGACTAGCGCATGGGTTCATTTGGGAGGCTAGGTCCACAAAGGTGCATGACGATTCATTTGAAAATGTGTTAACTAAGGGGCATGAAACCCCCAAAGGACATGACAATTGACATTGGTGACATTTGGAGAGACTATAAGAGAACAATAGTGCAGRACAAGGGAAGGGAAGTTTTGGGAAAGATATGGAGAACAAAAGCTCTACAATTCTAAGGAAACTGAAGGGAGGAAACTCCCTCAAGGATCCAATTYAGTTCACTCTAGGAGGACTTTTGTTGCATTTAGGAGGAGSGTTCAATCGATAGAATTGAGAAAAATTCTCTTGGKACGATTTTCCCTAAGTTTGGAAATGGAGCTCTATTGGAGGCATGTGTGAGGTAGAATCAGAATTGGTGAAGTATACTAAAATGAAGAGATAGAAAGTATACGGTTGAGGGAATATCTGAGGTGCACAACAAGTGGGTGAGGATATGGTTGTGACAAAGATTCTTTTGGTGGTAGATCTATTAATGAGTGTCTTGGTGAGGTGAGGTGACTTGTTTGACTCTGTCAAAGTTGTAAACCGAGTCCATAGTGCTCATGTTATAACTTTTCTACAATAACAAAAACTTAGTTGAGTGTTAGGCATGTTTTGTGTTGCCTGCACTATATCTATGTTTCTCTTTTTTGTTTCACTATTCTCTTTTCTTTTCATGTTCTTGGATGTATGCTTTAAAATGACTAAGTGTTAAAGCAACTAACAAATGTCTAAGTATACAAGAGTTTCACTAGAGTGGGAGTGTGACTCATCAGTAACCTAGAATGGAGTATGGGTATTCTCCAGGTGAAGAGTCATAGTCCAAAAAATGTAATCTTGGTGTTTCCAAGTAGCCAAGAGTGAAATGTTGTGGTTTTGCACGCTATTAGGAGGTGCCTGATCCCAAGGCATGTTGTGGGGACATGAAAAATGGTATCAAAGAGGATTCATTTCATATTTTAGAGAAGGTTTTGGGAGCTCTCCACCATTATATTGACTATAGATGGTATTAGAGAAGTTTGGTGCTCTTGACCACTCTTGCAGTTAGAAAATTGTGGTGTGGTGCACTTTTTGAGAAGGTTGGTTTTTGTGAAGTTGGTTCAGTGGGAACGTTTGCATACTTGGTGAAACATTTGGTGCATCAAACTTTTTCATCACATACTTTGTATCAAACTTACAGTAGAGGTTTAGTTGAAAGTGCGATGGAAAGGTTGAGCTGGGAACACACCTTGTGCAGAATGAGAGCAACATTTTGGGTGAAACTAAGGACTTGGACAAGGTGGATGATAATAGAACCTATCACAAAGTTCTTCATAGAAATTGTCACAGAATTGATCGTAGAGGAAGACTTGGTTGGTTTGATCTATGATGAATTTTAGTTCCAAACTTGTTGTGAACACCTTGGACAAATGCAACACATAATTTGGTGGGATAACCGAGCTCATTTCCACCCAACCGTAGGCTTAGTGACTCTGAATGGATTTACCACTAGCCACCCCCGAGCTAGACCACGATGCATGAGACTCTTTGTCTCTGTTCTTCAGTGACCGAGAACGAAGGTTACTCTCCTTCTTCTCTGCTATCACTCACTCCATATTTTGTCCTAGAGTTCTTCCAATCTCCTCCTACAATCCCTCCCTCGCGTCCCCCCCCACACCTTTTACCTGCCTTTTCTTTCCCGACGAGGTTGTGTGTGGCACGAATTCCACTGCGGTGGTCAGGTCTGAGGCCTCCACAGATGGGTGGTTCACCCCCATCCCTCATTAACTCATGAGGAGCCTCTTCACCTACCATCCTGGTGAGTAATTCATTTCGGGGCCAACGAGTCGCTCTTGGTTCTCTGGGCCAGTGAAAACCAAATACAATTTGGTTCAGTGGAAGTTAACACCACCATTCCAGGTGCCTACCACCATTCCAGGTGCCTTCCACCACCTTTCTTCAGCCATCGTGGTCTCTTTTTCAGCACATCCCCCTCTCAGTAATTATATATATATTCATAACATTATTTACATTCATGGACCTTTTTACTAAGGTCCATTCAAATCACACATTCACATATTTGAGTTTGCCATAGTTCTTGGCCAGTATAGTTATTTTTACAGACTGGGGGAAACATGGTGCTACAATGACATGCAAAGCAAAGCCATGTAATGACATGGCATTCCAAGGAAATACATGGAATGACATGGAAAGGAAAGGAATGGCATCAGAAGTTAAGGCATGGCATGGAATGGCATGGAAAGGCAAGGCATGACATGGCATAGCATGGCATCACATGGCAAGGAAAGATATGACATTGCATGGGAAGGCATGGCATGCCAAGGAAATGAGATGCATGGCATGCTAAGGCAAGGAAAGGTATGGCATGGCATGACAAGCCAAGACATTGAGAGGCAAGGCATGGCATGGCATGGAATTTCAAGGCAATGCATGGCATGACATTTCATGTCAAGGAAATGCATGATAAGGAAAGACAAGGAATGACATGGAAAGGCATGGCAAGGAAAGGCAAGACATGGCATGGCAAGGAAATGCATGACATGGAAAGGCATGGCACGGAATTAAAACTTCATTGGATAGAAAGGAAATTTGTGATATAAAGTTAAGTCATATGTCCCTAGAAAAAATGCTTTTTATCTCTTGGGATAAGAAATGTTATTTTTTCTATGATGTTTGTTTCATTACAATCCACAATTTGATTTGAATGTTTCCTTGCATAATTTTATGGAAAGATATATATTTCTTCTTGTATATGTTAAAGTGGGAAGCTACATGGAAATACATGCAAGGAGGGAATAGTCTAGTTTATATCATAGTTGTGTTATAGGGATTTGTAAATGTAACAACCTATGATTTGGCCTTTCAAGTTTAGAACTTTTATTTTCACTTATCTTAGTGATTCATTGCTTAGTATTTGTTGGGTTTAGTTAGAATCATATAAACCTTTGATAGGTATACATCTGGATCTATTTATGTGTTGTGGGATATTATTTTTATTGTTATATGTCTATGATGATGATAGTTTTATGATTTTTTTAAAAATGAAAATTGAAATGTGGAACTTTTGTATGAATATACTAGTTCATAACTATGTATAAGAGGTGCAAGGCATCATGTAAATAAGCACACAATTCTTAATTGATCATTAATATTGTAAAGGATTCTCATATAAAATCTGTAATGTACATGCATGGATATGAGCTATGAAATATGTGAACGACTATAGTGTTGAGGTGACCAAGGCATACAATGGCATGGAAAGTTAAGGCAAGCCATGGAAATTCAAGTAAGGAAAAGGCACAACATGACAAGGCAAGGCATGACAAGACAAGGCAAGGAAAGGCATGGAAATGCTAGGAAATGCAAGGCATAGCATGACATGGAATGACATGGAATGAAAAGGCAAGGTAAGACATGGCAAGGCATGGAAAGTGAAAGAAAGGAAAGGAAAGGTAAGGCATGGCATGGCATGGCAATGAAAGGCATGGAAAGACATTGTATGACAAGGCCAGGAATTCCATGAAATGGAATCCCATGGAAAATGAAGGAAAGAAAAGACATGGGACGACAAGGAAAGGAAAGGCATGGCACAGAAAGTAAAGGCAAGGTAAACAAAGGCATGACATGTCATCGTAAGGCCTGACAAGTCATCGCAAGGCCTGACATGCAAATTCAAGGAAATGAATGGTACGGAAAGGCATGGAAAGGAAATGAAAGTTAAGGGTATGCAAGGAAAGGAAAAGGAAAGACAAGGATAGGAAAGCAAGGCAAGCAAAGGAAAAAAAAGGGTAGGAAACCAAGGCAAGGAAAGGAAAATATAGGCATTGATCAAATAATTTATTGTGGACACCCCATCCACTTCACATCTTGCACATTTATCCATTTAATTGACATGTCATCGAGTTAGTTATCAAATAATAATATTTTATTGTAAAAGAGAAGAGACTAACAATATAAATAAGATTTCTCTCTCTCGATTGTAAAGAGTGGAGAATTTGGGTATTTAGGAGCTCTACTCTTGGGCCACATCATACAACATTTTGGTAATATTAATGGAGAATTTGAGGTATATTTTGATTTGATGTGAGCCTTTATTGTGCACTCATATTTTATGTGTTGATTTTGTATTAAGAAATCCTTGCAACATGTTGTGATTTCCATTATAGTGAACCATGCTTCATTTGGATAGAGTATTGTGAGGTTTCAACTCTCTTATTTCTATTATGATTATGTTATCCTACATGAATGTTATTATTGGTTCCTAGAGTCTTAACTAGGATGGGTCTTTAGTCTTTATTCAAATTTAGGTAATGAGAACAATTAACTCCATATGGATTTAGCACTTATCAATCTTTCCCACTATAATAGGTTCGTTAATGAATAACTTTAGAAAAAATGAACTATTCTTACTTTCATAGAATTCATTAAAACTTTAAAAATTAATTAATCAAATTAAATAAATTCATATGTTCATACACATAAAATTTATAAACTTTGAAATTCATACATTCATCAACAGAAATGATGAAACAATGAGATTCATAAAAAAATGCCATAAAATGTGTCTATATATATATATATATATATGGAACATCGTTTAAATTGTACTTTTTTTACAAAATGGAACCTCGTTCCCAATATACAAAATTGCAACAAGTGTCATAACATAAAAAACAACCATATTGTGGCCTAGATAAAAAAAAGATAGTCATTGGTCACTCATTAACTACTTTCACCCACGCCACTCTCAGGAGTATCCTGGAAATTAATTGTTCTTCTCTTCCAAGAAGAAACACCTCTAGTGATTTTGGTCCTAAGCATGGTTCATTGCTCTAGAGATTGCACAAATAAAAAACATTGTTATAATTTTTTTCCGCAATGAACTAAAAGACTTACAAAATAAAACTTTGTATTTCAACTTAAGACAACTCATCACAAATGATAAAAACAATCATTAGGGTGTTACCTTCCTCTGTGACCCTAATCTCTTAGTGATTCCACCCCACGTTAGTTAAAAGTTAAAAATCATGAAACTTAAACACACATGCATAAAATCAATTGCATTCATGATACAAAAAAAAATATCATCAACACATTTCCTCATTGTGAATATCTCGGGCCTCGAAGGAGAGTCGTTAACAGGTGGTGTAATGTCCCCAACCACCAACAGGCCGGGAAACATCACTCTGTAAATATACTTTTCGCATTGATACCATTTTGTGATGTCCTCGAACATCAACCCTTTTTTGGGAAACGCTACCTATTCAACTGTATGTTTGCTACATCCCCAACCATAGACTAACAGGCCAACCATGCCACCAAAAGAAACGTTCATGCTATGGTACCATTCTGTGACAACCACAACCTTAATCTACTAGGCTATACCACACAAAGACACTTGCAGAAACATCATACACATACATATAAACATAGAAATGACAATTATCACATACCTATATATAAACACATACACACAACATATTCTAATAATACACATATTAATGTTGAAATAATAGTAAGACTACACATACATCAAATAAAATATATCCAGACATTGCTCATCAGTTATATCACAATTAAAATTACACAGCATGTAAATGAACATAGAAGTGACACTTATCTTTTAATAGAATACCACCAACTACGTGCAGACCTTCCACAAACCTCCCAGCCATAGACCATGCTTCTCATCACTCTCAGCATTAGGTCACCCCTGAGCTAGGACTAAACTCCACTGGGCAAGGGATTACTATGTTAGGCAAGGTCGACAGGGAAGTCACACAGTTCAATAGGAAGGAATTCCTCCAAGGAGCCACTTAGGCCCACAACTCACAGAATCTGATTAGCCACATGCTTGTTCCACCCGAGGAGTGTACACCTTCACTGTCACACAGTCCATCGGTTGCTACACCTCCATTTTCAGTTCTTCAAAAATATGTCAGATCAGGAATTCTCAAAGCTCTGTAGTTGCTACTGGACGTCCTCAAGGAGAGATTACTTCCTCAACACACTCGTCTCACCTGGAGATAGTTTCTCATAGGCCTGATAATTTTCTTCTTCTATCCAGCTCCTAAGTCCAGAGGGTAACCATAGGAAGAAAATCGGGTATGGGATCTGGTAATGACATCAAGCCACATAGGTCCATAGAATACGTGAGTAAAAACAAGAAATGGCTAAGGTGCAATCTGTCTCAGGCACTACGCAGTCGTGCCCTGCTTTACAAGCAAAAATAGTTAGCTTCATAACATGGTTTGTCGGTTTCCCCCCAATGTTGCAAAGGTAAAAAATGGAGGAAACTTTGGTTGCATCAAGGCTCTCTCTGTCTTCTTGTGTGCAAGCGTGGGGAGTCTTCCCACCATGGAAAGGGAATCCCAACGAACTGACTTTCCCTCCTAAAACTACATGCGCTCAGGTTGTCACATGTCTTCATGAAGCAGCAAGAGCTCCACTTAACATCCATTCCCTTCCCATATGAACCTAGGACAACATAGGTTATTTCCAAACCTTAGCCTCTAGGAAATAATAATATAATATTATTCCCTTAGAGGTAAGCCCTCTAGCTTATCGCCTTTTCCTAATTATTTAGTACCTTCTCTTTCCCTACCTAGTGGAGCTTAGTCCCCCATAACTATTTCTTCATGGTCGGTCTACATGCAACAATGAAATTATATTAATAATGTGAGTATTTACATATGCAAAATCAAGCTTAATGGCCTTAGAATCTAGGTTCTCCGGCCTAATAATCACATAATCCTTCTATCTTATTATAAATTGGCTCACCAGCCTATAAAACATGTTTACAATTCATTATTATGACTGGGGTTCTACCTGTGGATATTATAATCAACTCCCCTTATTTTTTCATTGACCTCAGTGCAACTTGTTTATACATATACAATTCAAAAATTCTTCAAAAAGCTCCAAGCTTTAGCTATTGGAAGCGTGTTATCCACCTGGTGCTCTACTTTCAAGCACCAATTATGGTGTTCATACTGCAGCTGAAATTCAATTTCTCTATTCCATAGACTTGCTTCAAGAAATCATTTAGCTCATTGTTCCTTATTACATGCTTCAATTAAACCTCCTTGAAATCACTGACTGGATGTAGATCCATGACATTCCACCCAACCTTAGATCTCACTGTTGATAAACTCTTAAGAGGGGCTATATCTCCACAGACATAAACACTCTGCTCATACACCTATTCATTTGGAAATAACATTAGAACACATATATAATATATATACCGGTAATTCTAATAACATTATGACCTGTATAAAATATACACAACATACAATGAATCGAGAATTGATACTTATCTTTTGATTCACAAGACCTTCTACCCCTGAGCAAGGATATGACTCCATCAGGGAAATGGCTTCCCAATATAGCCACAATTTGCAATCCATATCAACATGGTCTAGGCCAAGGTACCAAACCTCAATAGTAGTCCAACCAACAATCTATCATTCCCCACATGCCTGTACAACCCAAGGTAGTATGCACCTTCCTTCCAGTGCTCCAGCACAGGCCGAACAAGAAGTCTCAGAGCATCGTGGCTCCGGGAGTTCCAATTTCCCTTAGAGGTCTCCAGGTACCCTTCAAGCATCAAAATAGGGAACTTATCCCCACACTTCTCCCTCCTGGGATTGATCCTTCTCCAAGGAAACCCAAGGAGAATTGTACACACACCCATATCCATCGGGGATCCACAGGGAAAGATCTGTTTTCTTGAATCAAGATCTTCCCTGAGCTACTCTTTGTAGTCAACATTCCAACTTTAATCAATATCATCTCATATGCATCACCCACATGCAGTTATCATTAGAGAACATAAAAGAATTCATTTAGGAACTCAAACTTAGTTAAAAAAAAATGAATTCAACTTTTCACCAAAACATGAGAATCTATTTCATAATTCTTTTTGTTTATTGCCATATCAAGAGTGCAGCCTTCCTGGTGGTTTTCCACAGGAATCAAACTGCATACCATTTTTCCTGCAATGCTTCCTCTTGCATACAACCAACAATTGTCAATATTTCCTATACATCATAATTCAATTGTAATATGCACAAAACCATATGCAGTGATCTTATAATTTCCTGCAACTAGCAATTCAATCATAATTACCAAACAATTTAAAAAAATAGAATGACTCATCATTCTAAGCATATGCATGTTCATAATTAATATATGTAAGTTCATTACTTTTTTTTTTTAACAATAAAATTTCGGTAGTCAATATTCATGTGACTACTANTCAATCATAATTACCAAACAATTTAAAAAAATAGAATGACTCATCATTCTAAGCATATGCATGTTCATAATTAATATATGTAAGTTCATTACTTTTTTTTTTTAACAATAAAATTTCGGTAGTCAATATTCATGTGACTACTATACTTGCAACTTTCCTGTTGCAATATCTAACAACTTCATGAGTTAACAACATTTTAGTTCTTAGCAACAATTATTTCCATGAAATAGTATATATGCATGTACTTACAAAACACATTCAACAATTGCATGTAGTATACAATTCTATCACTTACTATGCATGATTGCAATTATCAATGCATACTTATTCAATGCACCTTGCATTGAATTACATAATTCTCTTTATCCCAGTCATCTATCTCACCATCCATAAGTTGGAATTCTGGCCAATGTTGATCCAGATTATTTTCGGCACGAAATGAGATCGAAGATATAATAAAGAAATGCACAAAGATATCATAGATCTTCAATAATATAACAGAAATGTATTAGAGATGCAACCATAAACACATATATACAGTAATACACGATTTCTATTAATGAAAGAAATGTACAGAGACTATAAAAATACAGAGTGAAAGACTCGCTAGAATGGTGGCAACGTATCTTTGAGAAGAGATGTGACAGCTACTCGCATTCGCAAGAAGATGATTACAATGAGGCTCTAAAGGTATTTTTATAATAAATAGGAATTTCAAAAACCCTAGACATCCAAAAACCTAACCCTAGGAGATGAAGCGCCAAAAGTCATGTGGGCCCCATTTGGGCAAGTTAGTACATCAACTTCCCGGGGTCGTAACTTTTGCATACGATCTCCGTTTTAGGCATGTGATAGCTTGTTGGAAACGTATCATTGAGGAAATTCATTTTGGGGGATCAATCATTCCTTTCACTATCATTGAGAACCTCAATCTCGAAAAACCTTCATTTAGGCCCTCAAAATGGCCCTGGAAGTTAAAACCTGCTAAAAATAGTAAATTGCCAAAATTGTCAAAAAATTGTTTTGAGCCAGTCGGAAAAGGTGGGTGGCCACCGATATCCACCTGGATCAAATGTGTTGGCACATTCTCCACAAAATTTCTATTGTCTTCCCAATTAACTAGGTGTCTTCCTTTTCGACCTGAGCACTACACCAAGAATATAATTATGTGGTGTTCATTAGCGTTAGCAAAAAAGTTGCAGTCCAAGTTTTATTTAAAGGTAGGAAGATTTTCTTACCATTGTGATTCATAACCTTTCAATATCCATAATTTTTCATATCCAACCATGTCCTGGTCTCATACATGACTAGATTTACTGACATTCATTCCTATAACAAGTTCTTATCTTTTATTTCTTTGGTTATTACCCCATAACCAAATCAACATGAAATTCTACTACGTCAGCGTGTGGATTCAAAAAGATAAGAACTTTGAAATAGTACGATCCTGTAGCCTTTACCACATCCAGTGGTATGCATTCAAATAGTATAATCATGTGATTTTATAAAATAACTCTCGATGAGGAAATTCTTACCTAAATTCCCATCAACAATTCTGCAATAAGAGTAATAAAAACTCATACCTGCGTGACTGTCATTAATAAATTTGATGCTACATGAATGGATGATGGAAATAGAATATTTCCATGCCTCTCTTTGTCAGTTTTATGACCAACCCTTCAACTTTATGTTGTTTCCTTTCCTATGAAGCAACATCATTAGCAACACTTGCAAACATGCAAGAATTCTCTTTCTGCGTAGGGTTATTAAACCAACCCTAATTCAATTGTTGCTACCCCAATTTCAATAACTTATTTCTCCCTGTATCATATTTCTTGTTGATCTCAGAAGTATTCAATTCTTCCTAGATTCCTGAATCCTCTTTTTCTCTCATTGTAGTCACTTGACATGATTAGTTATGACCTAGAAACTTTCTAGCCAACCACTATTGGTTGCCTTCAGATCTCCAATCACAAACTAAGCTGATATTAACCTTCAACTTTAATTAATTTCCTGGATCCAACTATTCCAGCTCAATTAATTTTCTCTTGGCTCTTGTATCCAACTATACCAGCCAAGATTTCCCATGAGTTCTTCTTGGAAATTGCAATCTTTCCACTACCTACAAATCGATATAGCTATGACTAGATCCTGAATCAACTACAAATAGTAAATGCATGGTTATTGATCATGCCTTCTACTTCAATCATGTGTGATTTAAACTCTTTTTGTTTTTTTTCCAGGCTCATAGGTCCTTCATACATTTTTTTATGTAAACCCCCTCTTCCTCTCGGGCTGCGCAACCTCCTGGCCTAGGATCAATCAATTTGATGGAGTCGAATTCACTCTCAGGCTCCTTCTGAGCCCCAAAACCTTATTTGTGGGATTCTATTTCCTTCCTTGTGCTCAATATAGCGAACAAGGATCTTTTCAAAACCCACAGAATCCTTTAAGGGACCCTGTTCCAAGTTAGGGGCCAATCCAATTATACCCCAAGTACTTTGAGACATCTAACTCCCCCTGGTGCAGGTCCGAACTCACTTCACCTTTCACGCACTTCTCTAAGCTTCACACACTTCAAAAATAAGATTTCATGCCCTAGCCCTTTTTCCTTCGGTGATGATAACATATGACCAAAGATATGACCAGGCCCAAAAAAAACATGCACTTACTCCGCGCTTCAGAGTTTCTCGTTTTGGGTTTTTTCAACTCACCATAATGCCAATTTACCAAACTTTGACCTCGCAAAGTTTGCCACTGACGTGAGAGGGATCAATGGTCCCCACTCTATATCCAAATCAATGACCAAAAATAGCTTCGGGACTCCGTGCTTCAATGTTTGCAAATCCCTCAATGCCACAAACCTCCGGAGTGCGCGTCCCCAACTGTCAACAGTCACGATCAACTCTGACACTTTGGCCTTCGGGAGTTCTCAACCAATGCGACCCCACTTTATTTTGAAGTGGATATCCTTCGAAGTGAAGGAAATGATGACACTTGTCCTCAGCTAATGGACAATGCATATGAACTCCAGATCTCTGACCTTTGGGAGTTCTTTCTCCATTCAAATCCATTTTCCTCTGGAGCATTCTTGCTTCGGAGTGAAGGATCTGGTGACACTTGTTCCTATAGGATCAATGACCTAGATCTGCTTCGGCCACCAATGAATTTGGAAGTTCTCCAGCCTTTTGCATTGGCTTCCTCCAAAATGCAGGAACTTCTGCCATGTGATTCTACATGTCAGACGAATAATATCTTGTCCACTACTCTGAGCTTCAAGGATTTCTGACGTATGATACTTCAAATCCCCCAGAGTTAACTATCAACTGTCACGTGTCCTCCTGCACCAAAGACTAGGATTCACTTCTATTCTTTGATCCTTCGAAAGTTCTGCAAACTCCTCAATTGAAATCTCTCAGAGTGTTGCTTCTCTGATTTTAATGATCTGTTGACACGTACTTCTTGGCGCCAATGACCAGGATGTACTCTAGCCTTTGGAGCTTCGACGATTTCACTCTCATGTGCACTTGATCTCTAAATTCCACAATTTTACGAAGTCCAAAGGACTTCGGGAATTAACCTTCATGAAACTTACCTGAATCTGAGGACTCTCTACTATTCGTGCTTAGATCCAACGACAAGTATGTGTCTTCCTACTCTGCATGCTCCTCCTTGTATATAAATATATATTTGACAGTCTAGATCAAATCTCACAACTAATATAACGCCTGTAGTAGCTCTTGCCTACTGAGATTTGTTACTTGCTTCCGATGAAGGAACTTTCATTTCTTTCAAACGATGAACTAACGAACATGTTGAGTGTGGTGGATCTATGGTCCATGTCTCCTCAGCAACTAAAGACTAATATTTACTATGGAGCTCCATCTCCATGATTTCCAGACTGTCCATACCCCCAATCCTTCCAGAGTGCCAAGTCTCTGGAGTGTTGGATTTATTTCCAAGTGTCATTTCTCGATCAACAGTCGAGATTAAATTCAGCCTTCCGGGTTTTGGGCTTCAGGGCTCTAGGACTTCGAGGTTCCAGGACTCTAGAGCTTCTAGGTTCCGGGACTTCAGAGGTTTTCACATATGCACACCCCAAAACTCCCGAACCACGAATCTATGAATACTTCCACATCACCACGTCACGGGACTTCAAAGATTTCTTTCTCTCACTAAATATTGAACCATTTATTTCGTAGTTTCATGTCTATGGACTTCAGGATTTGGTGTCGCGTGTCCTCTATGACCGTCAGCGCCCCCACTAACCATGCTCAAGAAGAGTGCCATGTAGCGAAATACTAGAAGTGGACATGTGGCCCATTATGATGGGTGACACGTGTCAAGTTCTAACTGGTGTTTCTATCTTCCAATGGTTCTTAACTAACTGACACGTGGCACAGATCCCATATGTCCATGTCATCCCTGGTAACGTCAACAGGTCAGGTCACTTCAGGACTTCAAGCTTCGAAAGATTTTACGCTTGGATTCCTTAAATCTCTCGAACTCCGAACTTCCAAACTACTTTATCTTACGTGGTCCACATGGTACAACTATGAACAATTAAGTTGGTGGAACATTGAATGTCTAGGAAAGGTGCATGTCACCACTAGAGACATCATCATGCCACGCCACTTATTTTCTTAGGAATTAGAACTTTGGGCTTCGAGGCTTCGGGAGATTCCACACTACTACATTTCAATTCTCCCAAACATCGAACTCCTGAACCAATTGATCTTCTAACACGTGTCTCCTTTCGATGAACGGTCCAGATTAACTCTGGACTTTAAAACTTCGGGAGTTCCACCTATGCACACTTTGTTTCTCCTGAATGTCAAATTTCCGAACGATCCAATCTTCTGAAATGTGTCACTATTGATGAGCGGTCTAGATTAACTCTACACTTCGAGGCTTTGGGAGTTTTTACACGCTACCACACTCCATTTCTCTTGAAGTGCCAAAATTATTAACTACTTTGAGATCTATGGCTCACAATCATCCATGCACATATTTGACGGTTGAGATCTGTCTTTCATCACTGCGCCTTACCTTATTGCTATTGTCTTGATCTGAAGACTCTGATCTATCTTCGTCCAAAACCAATGGTCAAGCACTTATCCCTGAATCTATAGTGTAGATCCACTTCTAGACTTTGGAACGTCTGACTTCAACCCATTTAGTTGTATCACACATAAACTTCTTTGAAGTCGTGAAGTCCTAAGTACTTAGGGGTTAATCCTCATGCACCTTTCTCCAGATCTGACGGTTGTGAAGTATCCTCCTTCTCCCGAACAGATTCTACGACCCAATTTCAAACCTCACAGCCCAACACAATGGTGGTTGTGGCTTCTTTCTTTGTTTCCATTTCTTAACTGTTATACCTCTTGAGCTTTTAAACACAGTCCAAGTGTTCTCTTAGAACCTAGGGACGCTCTGAGGTTCATAATTTGTCCCTCTCGACAAAAATTCAATCTGAAACATTTGTTTTGTTAACCACTAACATGGCCCATCCAAGATCAGTGTGGAAACCATGGATCTAATACCATTTTGTAACGTCCCCAACCATCAACAGGCTGGGCAACATAACTCCATAAACATAATTTTTTCTTCGATACCATTTTGACATCCTCGACCATCAAACCTCTGTTAGGAAATGCTACCTATTCAACAATATCTTTTCTACATCCCCGACCATATACCAACAGGCCAACCATGCCACCAAAAGAAACTTTCATGCTCTGATACCATTCTGTGATAGCCACAACCTTAATCTACTGGGTTATGCCACACAAAGATACTTGTGGAAACATCATACACATCCATATAAATATCGAAATGACAATGATCATATACCTATATATAAACACATACATAAGACATATTCTAATAATACATATATTAATGCGGAAATAATAGTAAGCCTACACATACAATATATACAATATATCTAGACATTACTCATCAATTATATCACATGCACAATTACACAACATGTAAATGAACATAGAAGTGACACTTATATTTTAATAGAAGACCACCAACTGTGTGCAGACCTTCCACGAACCTCCCAATCATAGACCACGCCACTCATCACTCTCAGCGGTGGGTCACCCTCGAGATGGGACTAAACTCCACTGGGAAAGGGATTCCTAAGCTAGGAAAGGTCGGCAGGGAAGTCACATATTTCAATAGGAAGGAATTCCTCCAAGGATCCACTTACTCCCACAACTCACATACTCTCATTCCCCACATGCCTATTCCACCCCAGGAGTGTACACCTTCACTGTCACACAGTCCATCGGCTACTACATCTCCCTTTTCAGGGCTTCAACAACAGTTTGGATCAGGAATTCTCAGAGCTTTGTAGCTACTATTGGACTTCCTCCAGGAGAGCTCACTTCCTCAAAGCACTCTTCTCACCTGGAGAGAGTTTCTCATAGGCCTGACAACCTTCTTATTCTATCCAGCTCCTAAGTCCAGAGGGTAACCACAACAAAAAAATCGGGTAGGGTCTCTGGTAATGACATCAAGCCACAAAAGTCTAGAGAATATGCGTGTAGAAACAACAAATGGCTAAGGTGCGGTATGGCTCAGGAACTACGCATTCATGCCCTGCTTCATAGGAAAAACAATTAGCTTCATAACATGGTGTGCCAATTTCCCCCTGAGGTTGTAGAGGTCAACAATGGAGGAAAATTTGGCTGCATGAAGGCTATTTCCATCTTCTTATGTGTAAGCATGGGGAGTCTTCCCACCATGGCGAGGGAATCCTAATGAACTGACTTTCCGACCTAAAACTGCATGTGTCAAGGTTGACACATGTCTTCCTGAAGCAACATGAGCTCCAGTTAACATTCGTTCCCTTCCCATAGGAACCTAGGAAAGCATAGGTTATGTCCAAATCTTAGCCTCTAGGAAATAATAATATAATATTATTCCCTTAGAGGTAATCCCTCTATCTTAGCCCATTCTCATAGACTCTTAGCCCCATCCCTTTCCCTACCTAGTGGAGCTTAGTCCCCCGTAACTCTTTCTTCGTGGTCGGTATACACCCAACGATGTAATTATATTAATGATGTGAGTATTTACATATACACAATCAAGCTCAATGGTCTTAGCATATAGGCTATTTGGCCTAATAAACACATAATCCTTCTAGCTTATTATAACTCATCTCAGCAGCCTATCAAACATGTTTACAATTCATTATTTCAATTAGGTTTTACCTGAGGATATTACAGGTGGAGTGCTCGGTTGTACAACTTGGTCCAAGTAAACCTCTACTATGGAAACCTCGATGGATGGAACAAATGTAAATGGTGGTGGGGGTGGGTGGCATATAGGTTCATCCATTGTGGATGGATGCGATGTAGTAGATGGTGCAAATGGGTGGACTATGGGTGCAACCACCGAGGATGCATGGAATAATAAATATGATGGGGGTGGACAACGTTGAACCCCCAGATACTATAAAAGTCATGGATTAATCCTCGACCTAGAGGAAGGTAACTCAGAATATGTGGGAAGGTTCCTAGGGAGAGGACTAGTACTAAAGCTAGCAAAAATATCAGTAGTGTGCATAAATTTGAGATATAAATGATAACTCTACACATGATACATGTGATGGAGGTGACTTGTCCAACCTAGGTGGACATTTCTTGACATTGCTTGGTCCCACAACCTGTAGAAACACAAGAACATTAAAAATTAGAGGATGCCATAAAATAAAGAAATCACAATGGTGAATTTATCAAACGCAACACATACTACCTATGTATGGTGTAGACTGATTGAGAAGTTTTCCTCTACTAATGTATCAATGGGGAGACGTAGATTGATGCATCCTTGTGTGTAAAGGTTCTACTACAAGGGCGCAACAACTGCAAAACAACATAAAATAAAATATCAATAAATACATAAAATACTATATAAATATATAACGATGAAGAACATATAGAGGGTTAATATACTAACCTCCTCAATGAAGCTTTGCTATCCACTAGCCTCAATAGGCCCATAGATAGTCTTCTTGCAACTCGAGCATCTGTGAGGTTCACATGGACGACTGTTATGTCCATGTGCCCTCTCTTCATTGAACTTTGTTGTATGGGGTGAATCTCCAACTCCTCTATCAATGACACTGGCAGGCACCTCTTGTTGAGATAGTGCAACAAAGCTGCCATGTTGTACAAGGATTTTAGTCAATGATGATATAGTGACTTGTACCTGCCACAAGTTATCTACAACAGAAGGATGCTAGGAAATGGGGTCAGGACTTTTCCTGGGGGGACGAGGACCTAACATAGGATCATTCCTACCATGCTCTCTGTCTTGTTTAGACCCTCGAACCACAACAAGGAAGTCACTTATGTTGAAGTACTTGACATGTTCACCCAAGATAATTTCAACCCATAATTTTCACAAAAAAAATAAAGGCACATCCCTCTTATTCCATGGAGGTTTATCAAATACCATGTACCACATATCCATCCAATTTTCACTAATTTGTGGGTGGACGCACAATTGAATGCAAATACGTTTCTTGGTCACGAGTTGTTGTCATTGATATCGAGGATCGATAAAAATAGACATCAGTTGTTGTTTCGATATACCAAAGTCTCCAACTTGCTTCTATCCAATCCATTGTTGCAATACTCAAATAGTCTTTCCCTATATTTTGGTTCTCTCCTTCCCCTTAATTGATTTACAAGTGTTTTTAATGTGTCCAACCCCTCATAAATTTGGGTGGTTGTGGTGGGTTGGGGTTTTCCTCACCTAGGTCTGGTCATTTACATTATCTCCGGGTTACATTTTATAATATATGTCACAAGTTAATAAGACATGGCATGTAATTTAGGTCAGTTTTTTTTAATTAAAATAGAAAATTACAAAACAAATCAATAGATATTTTAAGAAATAGAAAAAACCATAAAATAATCTAATTTCTTGTAAATTCTTTATAGTTATTTTTAAAGGGGAAACGTTAGGCAATGTAAGAGGTGTCTCTCTTAATTTTATAAATGATATTTCTCTATAAGATTACAAATTTATATAGTTTAGATTCTTTCAGAATATATTAGATTAATTAAATAAAAGTAAAAATTGCTAAATTGGAAGGAAAAGAAGAGAAATAAAGCATACCTAACTTGAATGAGACACTATAAGATCTTGAGAGAGGTCATCCTCTTTATTTGCTCAATAAAGGTAAAACCACAAGCATAATGAGTGCAAATGGGCACAAATTGTGCCCTCCCCATTAAAAATGCTATATGAGAGGAAAGCGTGCCTATTCTTCTTAGAAACATTCAAGCTTTCTTAAGAACACACAAGTATTCCTAAGAACATGTACACGTTCTTTTACCAATGAACCTACCTGGCAAGATGAGTGGAGTGAGGTTCGAGCTTTGTCAAACCTATAGCTTCAAGGACAGTAAGCTCATTCTAACATGCATTGTCCCCGCTAGTGATCATTAACCCTTTTACCACTTTTTTGGTCATTTCATTATTTTTAGTAATTAAAGTTAGAAGATTTTGAATTCACCTAGAAATGACAATGACAAATATAAAGACATTGTTCAAAAACGGACTGTCTATTATTATTATTAGTTTAATTTTAATAATATTTATATGTTTTAATTAATTAAAATATAGAAATTATTATTAAAATAATTTTAGTTTTTTTACTTAAACAAATTTAAATATATATAAATTTAAATGTATATACCATATGAAGATGATTAAGATAAGTTTAAACATATAAATGAGATGATTCACCCACCCTCCAAAATATTTAAGATTGGGAGAAATCATTCAAGTAGTGGAAACCATCCAAAATTACATAGATTCATTTAATCCGGAACTTTGTTTTTCTTAATCTCATCAGAACAGCATTGGGTCGAATTGCGAAACTATCAATGATAGGACTCGGATATCTCCTTGTTTTAAAGTGTAAAATCGTTTATTAAAATAGGGAGGATATGACTCATGTATCTACTTATCGTTTATTAAAATTATATTTATCGATGAAAACAAATTCATGAAGTTTTCAACAAGCTCATGATCTTCATGTACTCATTCCTCTACCTAAAAATATTCGATCCTTGTTTACAGGGGTTAGAAATCTTAATTGAATTAATACCCAAGATATTTGAGGAGCATAAGCTATATCCACGGGCTGTTATGCTTTCAAATTGTATGGAACAATGCTCTCCCTTGTATCAAACTGTATGGAACAGTGCTCTCCTTTGTATTTGAATAGTTTGCTGATCTAAAAGAGTCTGTGAAGTGCGCTCTGAGTTTAATTTTCCAGCTCATAGTAAAAACTGATCACAGCTTTGTTCTTGATACAATGTCATCCTCAAACAATTTCTTTAATGCCCCATTTCCCTCCATATACATCAGCTGGCGAAGGACATTTCTATCGCTTAACCCCACATTCTAAGTCGATGATTTCGCCAGATTCCTGAGATTGTCTGGGCGGATGAATCTGCGCTTGCCTGGCGTCACATTTGGTGGGCTGAATGTGGTTTGCATCTTTTTTACAAGCAGAGAATGCCTACAAGTACGGCATGAAGAGTGAGATGCTAAAGAATCCATACATGTGACTTCTAGCTTTCCATACATGTGACTTCTAGCTTTCTACATGGGATGCTAAAGAATCCTTTCCATCGCAAACGATTGCTTGCAATGACTTGGAAAAAACTACATGATGTCTAATTTAAGGTGCATCATTGAAAATAGCATGTGTCCCACGGATTTTGTTATATCAAATGGAAGATGGACTTAGCATGCACACTTTCTGTACATTATTCACCTCTTGAAACAATCATTGGAACACCGGGAAGCACCCATTTCCGATCCTACACAATTTT
>SNQJ01S0011060.1:214459-226682 GCA_010110895.2 Picea sitchensis
AAAAAGTGTAAGTATACAGATTTTTAAATTATAAAATTTGAGGAAATATTTACACTCAAGAGATTTGATTACTATATTCATATTCTCATAATTGAACAACCTTATATGTGAAAATCTCTTTATAATAATAAAATAGTAAAATTTAGTAATTTTTTAAATAATTTGATATTCATCTCTTAATGAATTTGTATAACACACTTACTACTCTTTAAGTAAAATCCAACCACCTTATAAAAACACCTAAACTATATGTGCCATGTTTTGAATACATGGCCAATTATGAGCCGAAACTTATAACCACATGCTTCGAAGGATAATAAGGAAAAATGTAATTCACTCATGTATCAATGAAATGAAAGCAATGTAAAATAAGGAAAAATGTAGTTTACTCATGTATCAATGAAAGCAATGTATCTCTAGATATATATATTCTTAACTCTTGTTAACTACTTATAAAGAGGAAAGCCTTATATGTAGTATTATAATCTTTCGAGCAATTTCCATTTGCAATTCATCATATCACAATTTTCATTGTTATAGGGTATAAGGATATGTATTTAAAATATATATTGAAATGTTTATTACTATATTACATACATCTAAATGACATCTCAAAATATATCTACATTACTAAAAAAGTAGCGCCATTTTTAAAGACATGAAGTTTGATATAGATAGAAAATAAATATATGAGATAATAAGAGTAACAAAAATTATTATACATAAACAATAACAAAAAGTAGTAGGAGTAAATTGTTCATGTTCTTGATTGTGTGGTAAAGGAATGACGTATTATAAACATTATGATCATATACAAACTAATTGTCGTAACCGTTGTCTTCCTTTATCTAATCACCCCTAAGAACTCTAACCCTAGACACACTATATACTTGGTAACCTTTATGACCCTTAATGTAATCATATCTTTATATATTCTGACCATTGAATACAAAATCCCTTAAGACATAAATACCCTATCAAACATTAGGTCTCCTAACCTTTATGAACTTTCAAACAATCACCTCTTAACACACTTTGACCTAAAAAACACTATCCCTTAAATGTGCTACAACCCTTAACAACTATTGATCATGGATGACCATCATGACGATGTTGAAATACTAATGGTTAATCTCCTAATGTGCTAACCTATTATATTTCCACGCATCCATATTGACATGTTTTAACTAATTTTCATTGTCATTCAACATAAGTCATCAAAATTCAACTCTCACCACTAGTCATTCACCCTTGATTATGGTTAACCACTATTGACCATATTGACAAAAAATACCCATATTGACTATATCGACCACATTGAACATATTTGACGATGTTGACCCACTAACCTCAAATCCCTTATCTACAAAACTCATTATCCACTAACCCTAATAACCCAATATCCATCATTGACCATAATGATCATGGCTAGTCATGGTTGACCCTATTAGGGACCTAACCCCTCACGTAGGTAGAATAATATATTTCCATGTAATAAAGGTCAATATTAATAAGGCCTAACAATAAGGAAGAATCAATCCAATGTAAAAAAACCTAATAGAAGCTTCTGCTTCTAGAAGGATCTTCCTCTAGATGGTTCTTTTGATAGACATATTTAGTATAAATAGGAGTGGAGGGTATGAGAACTTTTGTCTTGGATATTATTGTAATAGAGCTATGCTTTGTTGGAGATTTCCCCCTCGAAGAGGCAAGTGAACATTGCTCTCAGTAATCAAAGTTCTTTTTTCTGGTGTTATTCTGGTATCATTTTGGTATTATTGTGGTATTGGTCTGGTTATATTGTTGTTCATATTCCATTTATGGCTATTTATTTATGTTCTACATACTTTTTATATCTAGAATATTACAAGTGGTATCAGAGCACCTTCCTCGACAGAAAATTGTGTGTTAATTTTTTTTTCAGGGTAGAGACATATTATGACATCTTTAAGCTACATATATTTGTCATTACACACATAAACCCACAGTCGGGGATTCATACATGACGAAAACACAAGTGGTACTTAAGAGAACATATGTTGGACACCCTTTTAACCCCTGTTGGTACCCCTTCGAGTGGTTGCGCATGAGACAACACCTATATAAAGATCGACCTAAATCTCCTGAAGCCCTCCATAGATAAATCGATCGACCACCTGACTGTTATAGTGCCACCGAGAAAAACACTCATGAAGACACTCTCTAGTACCTGGGTAGTTGTAAAGTACAACTAAGGGCATGGTCTAGCCTCCTTAGTTGGTGCCCTGAGATATTGGTACGAGTAGTACTGTTGGACCCCACATGTATATCAGAGAGCTATAGCACAAGGAATACCCTTGTCTGTAGAACCCTTGAATACCTAACTCTTGGGATGGAAAAAAAAAGAACATACAAGATCTATTGTGGTGCAACTGTGTCTCTTGCATCTGAGTTGCAAAATTACTACACATTTCTTCATGTTAAGCATTTGGGAATTTCATCACTACAATATTCTTCAGATCGGAGTATAACTCCACAAGAATAATAATAATAATAAATTTGGATCCTACTGGCACCATTATTTGAGACCTATTCCGTTGGATTTATCTCTTCTCCCTTATCATAGTCATACCTATCATTTTTCAGCCAAAGAAAAAAAATTATGGACTCGACCCCCTTCCAACACCCTTATTTGGGCTTTACCCCATTAGATTCAACTCATCGCCATGATCGTTGTGATACACTTCACCCATAACCCATTTTTTGTGTGGTCCCACCTGCCCCTTTCGTGATCCCTCGTCATCATGGCCCATACCTGTAGCCAAGACTTGGAAGCTCGCTTCACTACCTTGCACACTAATTTCACAGAAACCCAACAAGAAGTGCAACAGCGCAGTACCAATATTGCCACCATCAATCAAAATATGCATTACTCCATCGCCACCTCAATCTTCGAACTAAAATAAGAGCTCAAACAAGACATTACTACCCAACTTGCATATATTCCCTTATGTTACATATCCTTGCAGATATTCCCAAGTTGCATATCCCTGCAGATATTCCCAAGTTGCATATCCCTACAGATATTCCCTTATGTTACCAACCTTTGCATACCAAAGGTGAAACTTCCTCTCATTCCCAAAATTTTCATCCCCATCACTTTCAATGTGACCTTCACCTTCCACGTGTGGATGTGACCAAATTTGATGGATCAAATCCCACTCGATGGGTAACTCAATTGGAACATTATTTCTCTTTGTGTGGCATTGCAGATGAGTTGCCCAAACTGTGGTATGGTGTTCTCCATCTAGATCAAGAACATTGTCAATGGTGGCAATGGAGAAAAAATCCCCGCCAAGGGTATGTGGCTTGGACACACTTTCTGGACGAGATTTATGAATTCTTTGACATAGACACCAACCATTTAGGCCGTTTGACAAGTTGAAACAATCTGTCGCAGTGTAAGACTTTATAACTTCTTTTGAGCGACTGCCTTTTCGTACAAAGGGCATGTCTGATTCTTTTTTCCAAGAATGTTTTATCAGTGGCCTCAAGGATGAGATTCATGTTCATGTCCTCATGGCTCGGCCTCAGAGTTGGGTGTTCACTACTAAAAGAGCTAAGGAATCACATTGTCTCTTCTCAAAATCGCAAACCCTCCTTTATTCCTTGCACTAAACTAGTCATTCTCACTCCTCCTTCTACTCTACTAAAGATCAAGAAATTGACTAGGGTCGAAATGGATGAACGACAAATCAAAGGCCTTTGTTATAATTGTGATGACAAATATTTTTTGAGACACAAGTGTAAGGAACAAAATATTTTTATGGCCATCTCAAAGGATGTTTCAGAAGAGGATGTTGAGGCTCCCCTTATGTCTGTGTCACCTGAAACGACTGACATAACCCCTCCCTCAGACCCTCCCAAATCCAAACCAGTCATTTCCCTAAATGCTCTCACTAGCTTCTCTGCTCCCCAAACCCTCAAGCTAATTGGTTACATCAAGCATAGGAAGGTCATCATTCTTGTTGATAGTGGAAGCACCCATAATTGTATTCATCGTCACATTTCCCAAGAAACTAATTGTTATATCCATGCAGTCAATAATTTCCAAATCATGATTACCAATGGTGGATCCATGAAATGTGGAGGGCATTGTGAAAATGTGTGTCTCCAAATTGTTGAATACCACCTAAAATCTCATATGTTTTCTATCGACATGGGCGATTGTGACATTATGTTGGGTGTAGAATGGCTAAGGACTTTGGGTCCCATTCTCATATTTTAGGGAATTAACCATGCAATTCGACCAGGAGGGCCAACAATATAAGTTTCAAGGCATAACAACTGGTTCCTCGAAGATCATTAGTTCCCATTGCATGGAAAAACTGCTCAAAAATGGTCATTCTGGAATTATTTCCCAACTCCATGCCATACAAGCCACTGAGACACCCTCTGTGCCGCAGGACCTCCAATCCATCCTCTGTAAACATTAAGTGGTTTTTTCCACTCCTCAAGGAATCCCTTCTTCCCATGGTGTTTATGATCATTCCATTCCCATTTTCCCAGGAAGCCTTCTTCCCAATATTCATCCATATCATCACCCCATTTCCCCAAAGAATGAAATTGAGAAAATGGTTCAAGAACTACTCAACACAGGTGTTATCCTCCCTAGTATGAGACCCTAAAATTTTCATGTGGTCATGGTCCTTAAGAAATAAGGTTCTTGGCGCATGTGTCATGACTTCCATGCCCTCAACAAACTCACCATTAAAGACAAATTTATCATTCCTGTCATTGATGACCTCTTGGATGAATTGAGTGGCGCCCAGTTCTTTACTAAAATTGATCTTCGTTCAGAATACCACCAAATCCATATGAAAGAGGCAGACATTCCTAAGACTTACTTTAGAACTCATGAGTGCCACTATGAGTTTTTGGTCATGCCCTTTGACTTGTGTAATGCTCCCTCCACTTTCCAAAGCCTTATGAATCATGTCTTCTGTACTTTTCTCTGTCATTTTGTGTTAGTTTTCTTCGATGATATCCTCATCTATAGAAAAACATGGACAAACCATATTGCTCATGTGGATCGATTTCTCCATGTACTCTCTCAGCACCATATTTTCCTCAAACAATCTAAATGTTCTTTTGGTGCCTCAGAAGTCGAGTACTTGGGTCATATTGTGGGAAAGGCCGACGTGGGGGTGTATCCTAAAAAGATTGAAGATATGCAATATTGGCCTCACCCAAAGACTCTCAAAATATTGCGGGGATTTCTGGGTTTAATAGGTTATTATCACAAGTTTCTTAAGAATCATGGAAAGATTGCAGCACCTCTCACTGCACTCCTTAAAAAAAATTCTTTCACTTGGACTCCAGCAGCTGCTAAGGATTTTCAAACCTTGAATATGGCCATGTGCACGGCTCCAGTCCTGACCCTTCATGATTTCACAAAGACCTTTGTCCTGGAATGTGATGCTTCCATAAAGGAATTGGCCTTGTCCTTATGCAAGAGGGTCATCCTTTGGCCTTTACCAACAAACAATTGTCCAAGATAAATTTGGGCAAATCAATCTATCAAAAGAAAATGTTGGCTATTCTTCATATCATGGATCTTTGGCGCCCTTATCTATTGGGGAAACGCTTCCAAATTAAGACATATCATCAAAGACTTAAGTATTTTCTGGAACAATGCCTTTCCTCCCCCGAGCAACAAAAATGGGTGACTAATCTCTTTGGATATGATTATGATATCATTTAAAAGAAAGGAAAACACAATGTGGTTGATGATGCACTTTCCTGAAAAGATGAAGATGAAGGGTCCCTTTTTTCTCTCTCCTTCATTGTACCAGATTGGCTCCAAGTTGTGCACCAGGACTGGCTACACAACCCAAAAATTTTGCATTTGATACAACAATTGTAGTCCAATTCTCCAGTTTCCCTAGGGTACTCTTGGCTCAATGAAGAGATTTGATACAAAGGCTATTTTTATTGAAGTAAACAGTCAAAAATTAAATCCACGGTACTTTCTGAGCTTCATGCTACACCCACAATTGGGCACTCATGGTTTACCAAAACGTATGACTGGTTCAAACGTTCTTTTTTCTGGGATGGTATGAAACAGGACGTTCGTAATTTTGTGTTTGAATGTGATGTGTGTCAATGCAAAAAAGGAGAAACAGTCAAATCTATGGGAACACTACAATCACTTCCGATTCCACCTTCTATTTGGCGGGATGTATCTATGGATTTTATTGTAGTATTACCTAAATTGGGCAATAAATCAGTCATTATGGTTGTAGTTGATCCTCTTTCCAAGTATGCTCATTTATGTGCTCTTCAAAACCCATTTAGATCATCCATTGTGGCTCAACTTTTCATGGATCACGTCTTCAAGCTTCATGGCATGCCACATTCTATTGTTTTTTATCGTGACCCAACTTTCACCAGCAATTTTTGGAAACAAATGTTCAAGCTACAAGAAACCCAATTGCATCTCAACACAACTTATCATCCCTAGACTGATGGTCAAACTAAAGTTGTCAAAAAATGTTTGGAAACATATTTGAGGTGTTTTTTATCAGAAAGGCAGCATCAGTGGGCTCAATGGTTACCACTAGAAAAATGGTGGTACAACAGATCGTACCATACAACTACCCACATGAATCCTTTTGAAGTGGTGTATGGAAAAAATCCACCTTTAGTTCTCTCATATTTTCTAGGTGTCTCGAAGGTCTAAGCGGTTGAACAAATGCTTACCATTCGAGAGGCTATTCTCCGTACTCTCAAAGAGAATTTGGTCATGGCCCAAAATCGCATGAAGAAACAAGAAGATCAAGGTCACTTTGAATGTTAATTTGCAGAAGGGGATCATGTGTTTCCTCGACTGCAATCTTACAAGCAAAATTCCCTCAAGGTTGATCGTTGTTAGAAGCTGGCACCCAAATTTTATGGTCCTTATACGGTTCTCAAGCGTATCAGAGCAGTGGACTATCAGTTATATTTTCCCAGTCAGTCTAAGCTCCATCCTGTTTTTCATGTGTCCTTTTTAAAGAAGATAATTGGAGCTAAGTGCCAAACCCAGACCACCCTTCTTGAGTTGGAAGAAGAAGGCTCCATTTGCATACAACCACAAGAATTTTTGGACCAGCATGAGCGTCGTCTATGTCAGTGCACCATCAAGGAAGTGTTAGTCCAGTGGAAAGATACAACTCAAGAAGATGCCACTTGGGAACCATCTACCATTCTGCAACAATTTCACCATCTCAAGCCTTGAGGACAAGGCTATTTTTAAAGCAGAGGGCATGTTAGGGACCTAACCCCTCACGTAGGTATAATAATATATTTCCATGTAATAAAGGTCAGTATTAATAAGTCCTAGAAATAAGGAAGAAGAGTTCCATTGTAAGAAGACCTAATAGAAGCTTCTGCTTCTAGAAGGATATTCCTCTAGATGGTTCTTTTTTTAGACATATTTAGTATAAATAGGAGTCGAGGGTATGCGAACTTTTGTGTTGGATATTATTGTAATATATCTCTTCTATGTTGGAGGTTGACCCCTCGAAGAGGCAAGTGAACATTTCTCTCAGTAATCAAAGTGCTCTTTCCGGTGTTATTCTGGTATCATCTTGGTATTATTGTGGTATTGTTCTGGTTATATTGTTGTTCATCTACCATTTCTAGCTATTTATTTCTGTTTTGCATACTTTTTATATCTGGAATATTACAGACCCACAAACCCATGAATTCTATAGCCTCATAAACTCATTATCCCTTCACTCCTATCTCCATAACCCACTGACTTCCTAATACACTATGAACCCTAATGGAATAACCCCTTCACGCAATATGAATTGAAACAAAATAGCCCCCTAATAGACTATGACTCTTCATCCATATAATATTTGAAGCAATCACCATATAATATATAATTACCTCAAACACTCTAACCCCTAATTTCTATGACCTAAGAGACGATATACATATTAATATATATAATTATTCTGACATCACTACCTACACAATTGCTGAATCATTTCCTAACACATTAACCCATTAACACATTTTTAGTCAAGATACACTTATCCCAAATAATCACCCCCTAACACATTATCATTGTGAAAAAAAATCCCATAAAACACTAACTCATTAATACACATTGAGTGTTAGCCAATATGACCCATATTTATCATGATTTACAGTAGATGATCATGGTTGAAAATTGTTGACTTTGGTTTTCCATTATTATGAATGGTGGAACGTCATTGTGCATATTGGCAATGATGGACCATATTAACCATATTAACAAATATTGGTCATCTTTAAACCCTATACTTCTTCTCTTGAATCCCTAAAATTATCTTCTGTTATCATATATTACAAATCCATTGAACCTAGTATCCCTCTAACTCATATTTCCCCATGAAAACTAATGCTAACTATTAGTCAACCTAAGTCATCTAACACAATTAGCCACCTATCCTAGAACCATTAACTAACACATTAACCACTAACCTAGTAATCCAATAAATTAGCTACCTATCCTTGACCCATTAGCTAACACATTAACCACTAACCTAGTAATCCAATAACTCATTAGCTTTTGACAATTATTAAATATCATTGACCATGATGATCTAATTAGTTACCATTGTTGACCCATGTTTATGATATCGGTCAAAAAAATATATTTAACACGGCTTACTATATTAACCATATTTACCGATTAATTCGTAGCATGTCAACACACTAAACCTTTATTCACTTATCTAGTAATATTATTCACTTATCCAGTAATATATTAACAGTAAAACCCACTAATTCCATAACTCAAAAACCTCCTAATTATTGTTGATATTTATTTTATAACTAGTGAACATAAGTTAACAATTGAAATAAAAGACCTCTATTATTTGGGCCACTTGACCTAGCTTAAACAATATGGTATATTTGAAGAGTTCATGTATGCTTTTGAGCAACTCACTTTCCACACGCAAGGCATGTGAGTCACTTTCTTAAGGGAATTTTTTATCAATGGTTTGAAGGAAGAGATATGTGCCCAAGTCTTAATGGATAGCCCTACCACTTAGTTAGAAGAATCTCAAAGAGGCAGGGAAGCCAAAGAGGTGGTGAATGCAAAAATAAAAAATCCATAATTTATTCTTCAACCTCATCCCACCAATTCCTCTCCTTCTTTTCATCCTCTAAATATCCACAAGTTAATCCACATCGAAATGGAAAAATACCAACTTAAATGTATTTTCTACAGTTGTTATGAGAAATATTTTCTTTAGAAAAGAAGTAAGGAGAAAAAAAAAATTATGGGCATTTCAGAGGACATTTTGGAGGAAAACATTGAAGTTATATATTAGGAACCTCTACCTATGCTTCTTGAAAATATGTATCCCTCTAATTGACTTGATGTGGATCCCAAAATATCACTACACTCATTGACTTGTATTTGAACTCCCCAAACCCTGAAAATAATTGGCTACAGCCAACATCGTAAAGTCATTAGCTTAATAGATAGTGGTACTACCCATAACATTTTTCATCGATGTGTATATATCCCAATAACGACATTGTTATATACATGTGATGAACGAATTTGAGGTCATGATTTTTGATGTAGGTTCCATGGAATGTAGAGGTCATTGTGAAAATGTGAAACTTCAAATGGATGATTATTCCTTGAAATCCAACATGTTTTCTATTAAAATGGGTGGTTGTGAGATTGTTTTAGGTGCTAAATGGTTAGGAATATTACACCCCATAACCATGGAGTTTCATGACTTATACATGAAATTCACCTTCAACCTCCTAGATTCTAATGAACTAGATATTTCAACCCTTTGGCATTTTCAATTCACCTTCATCCTTCTATAATGTCATGAACCACATCTTTAAACCCTTTGTACATCATCTTTTTCTCATTTTTTATGACATATTGATCTACATAAAATCTTGGTATTGCCATGTCACCCATCTCGATGATCTTACAATTTCTTTCTAATCATCAAATATTTCTCAAGAGGTTCAAGTGTTCCTTTGGTTTATTTGAAGTTGAATCTTTGGCTCATATTGTTAATAATGGGGTATGAGTGAACCCAAATAAAATTGAAACAATGAAGGATTGCCCACATACTAAGAATCTTAAAATTTTACAAGGTTTTCTTGGTCTCACGAGTTACTACAAAATTTTCATTAAGAACTATGGACATATTGTTTCTCCCCTCACTAGTTTGCTTAAAAAATATTCTTTCACTTGGAATGAACCTATAGATAATGCCTTCCAGAATTTGAATATTGATATGTATACAACCTGAATACTCTCTCTACCAAAATTAACTAATAATGTTTTTTTGGAATGTGAGGCATTAGGTAAATGCATAAAAGAAATCCTCATGTAAGAAGGAATACCATTGGCCTTTACCAAAAAAAAACTATGTGAGAGACACTCGGAAAATTCCACCTATGAAAAATAATTGATGGTTATCTAGCATCCCTACCTACTTGGGAAATTTTTCTAGATAACAAATGATAATAATATCCTAAAATACTTCATGGAACAAAAGATTCCATCCTAGAGAAACATAAATGGGTCACCAATATGTTGGGATATGATTATGTGCTCTCTTTCACTGTAGTTGATTCGTTGAATGAGGTTCAAAAGGAATGATTCACATATCCCAATATTTCCTTCCTATTCCAACAAATTCAAATCACACCCCATGCATATTAGGGATACACCTGGAATAATGAAGATATTCACTATAACAACATTTATATTTGAGCAAAAAATCCACCTTTAAATCAATATTGTTATCTAAAATCCATGGATCTCCAACAACATGTCATTCCATATTTCATGAAATATATGAACAGATCAAATGTTCATTTTTTGGGGGGGGTGGCATGAAGTAGGAAATCAACACTTTTGTGGCCAAATGCAACATTTTCCCACAACACAAGGTAGAAACAAAGAAAATTCTAAATGATGTATAACATTTACCTATTCCTATAGCTATATGGAAGACCATTTCTATGGAATTCATTAATTGGGGTTGCCCAAACTTGGAAATTACTTTGTCATCATGGTTGTGGTTGAATTCCTTTACAGATATTCTCAATTTTGTGCTCTACAACATCCCTTTAAATAGTCCATGGTTTCTCATGTTTTCATGGATAATTTCTTTAAACTCCATGTGGTATGTCATAATATATTGTACAAATAGTGATCCTACATTCACTAACAATTTCTAGTAAGAACTATTTAGTCTTTGGGGCATTGAGTTTCATATTATCACTACTTATCACCCATAGTCTAATGGTCATATGAATGCTTCCAATAAGTGTTTGGAGGTATATTTTAGGTTCTTTACTTTAGAATGTCGATCCCAATGGGCTTACTGGTTACCCCTAGAAGAATGGTTGCACAATACATATTATCATTGTTCCCCTTGAATGACCCCATTTGAAGCTATCTATGGCCAACAACCCACATTAGTGTTATCCTACGTACTAGATGTGTATAAGGTATAGGAGTTTGACAAAGCCCTCATAGCTTGTGCTGGAACTTTCCAAACTCTCAAATATAATGTGGTCATTCCTTAGAATAGGATGATCAACATTTCTCTGAATGTGATTTTGAAGAAGGGAATCAATTGCTCCTTCATCTCCATCATTATAAGAAAACCTCCTTCAAAGATAACCATCACTAGAAGCTTTCCCCAAATTTTATCACCCCTATAAGGTCCTCAAGTGTTTTCGGCCATTGACTTACAAATTAGAAACTTCATGGCCTCTCTAAAATCCATCCAATATTCCATGTATATTTCTTAAAGAAAGTGGTTGGATCTAATTTTCGTGTTCAAACTAGCCTTTGTAAATTATATGAAGAAGGTTCCATTTCGCTGTATCATAAGGTTTTCGTTGAAAAAAAGATTTCCATCTCTTCCAATGGGATATCCAGGAGGTCCTAATGCAATGGAAGGATACACATCCTGAGGATTCCCCATGTAGACCAACAAAGATCCTTCAACAATTCACTCATCTCTAGCCTTGACTAGGACAACACTGCTTTTTAAGGGTGAGAGCATCTGAGGGTATAAATCTCCCTAACCCCCTATGTACATAGATATGTGTCTATGCATTTTAATGTGTGGAGGCCATATCTAGTAAATAATTCCCATGTAGTCGTGTGAAAGAAAAAAATGTAATAAGGCTTACTAGAAGGCTCCAC
>SNQJ01S0011060.1:233859-244453 GCA_010110895.2 Picea sitchensis
ATGCTCCTCAAATATCTTCACTATTAATTTAATTAAG
This sequence comes from Picea sitchensis, assembly GCA_010110895.2. Lineage (NCBI taxonomy): Eukaryota > Viridiplantae > Streptophyta > Pinopsida > Pinales > Pinaceae > Picea > Picea sitchensis. The sequence goes on from SNQJ01S0011060.1 coordinate 233,897, forward strand.
ATTTCTAACCGGTGTAAATAAGGATCGAATATTTTTGGGTAAAGGAATGAGTACATGAAGATCATGAGCTCGTTGAAAACTTGAAAAGTGATGAATTTGTTTTCATTTATAAATATAATTTTAAACCTATCATCTTATACTTTAAAGATAAGGAGATACATAGTCATATCCTTTGAAATTATTTGTAGGTTGATAGGAGTACATCTATTGGAAATAGTTATAATTAATGATGTTTTAATTATAAAAAGGTTTATTTCATTTCTTTATAATATTCTTCATCAGTACAATATAATTTCAAACCTAAAACATGTAACCTGTCATGTTTGTCTTAGCATAATAATAATAATGACGTTAATGCCCACTACTTCTAGAATATTTTAGTGTGAGTGGTAAGTTTTACTCTGCTTCTAGAATATTTGAGTGTGAGTGGTAAGTTTTACTGTCTTTTCTTATTGTTGTGGGCTTCCCTTCTCCTTTTTTAAGAGTGTCTAGGTGTTGGGGCGGCGTGGATGTGCTGTTGGCAAGCTAATTGGTTTTTTACTGTTGTTTTAATACTTTGTTGGCTCCCCCTCCTTTTTTATGGTTAGTGAGTGCCTGAGGCGTGGTAGCGAGTGCCTGGGGCGTGGATATGAAGCTCATCAATGTAGGTGTTAAAATTTATTCTCTCCTTCACGCCCTCTTTTGGGAATTCACCATCTTGATTCCAACTTGTGTCATTTAATTATGTCTATTCCCTCTTTTGGCAATTCACCATCTTAATGCCAAACTACTTGTAACAACTATGCCATGTTACATTTTTTAAAACTCGCACAACCATAAAATTATCGCTGGTCAAAAATCATAGGATATAACAATAAAAGGAAATAGTAGTGTAAGTCAATAAAATGAAGTAGTAGCTTAAATCAAATCTGTTGTACGCTTTTCTGTAAATATTGTTGGTAGTGTTTTACATTTGAATATGCAGCAAAAAAAGACGATTTCAATGAGTTTTGGCCGAACAAAGACAATTAAATGTCCCATATTTTAATTCTTTACTTGTTCTCCATTTTTGCAGCCACAATTCTAGAACCCAACCCAGTTATGGTGTTGGTAGTGTTTTACATTTGAATATGCAGAAAAAAATGGACGATTTCAATGAGTTTTGGATGACCAAAGAGAATTCAATGTCCCATATTTTAATTATTTTCTTTCTCTCCTTTTCTGCAACCACACTTCTAGAACCCAACCCATTTGTTATGAAGATTGCCCAAAACAAATTATTAATAACTATCCCTATCCCAAACGATCATTCTCTGGAGTTTAGGTTTTATTAATGAGATAAAATGCAAATTAGCCTTCCATATTCCTAAATACCATTATAGCTAGACTACTAACGACGAATATTACTACATAATCCCATGAATTGTCTAGAGATAAAAAGCCATGATGTACAAAAAATGTGGGTTTTTATGTTCATGTGCATCTAATCGGAAGCGATTCTCTTGTCCACTCGCTGCAATCCTTTTTTCTATACATCAAACATCAAGAAAGTAAGTTTGAGTTAAAATCGTTGAAGGAATGGCATACACGGTATATTGGAAAAAACACTAATGTTTAAAGCCATCTATGAGTGCAACTCTGAAACAGAGTTAAATACAAGATTGTTATAATTATGAGATAACTATGATTAGGGAAGTACTTTGGTGGTGTAGCCACATTCATGGTCACTAATGTGATTTATGAGCTGCTCTTAGCATTTTGTTCCATTTTAGGAATAGATTGGGGTAAAGCAAACGGGAGGATGTTGGCACGCTACTCATGGGAATATTATGAAGATTCTTGCGGTAGCACATCTCGACCATGTAATCGCTAGGATCATGGTTCTATTAAATAAATAAATATTAAATAAATAAATATTAAATAAATAAATATTAAATAAGAAAAAGCTCATACATCCATAAATTTATCCTCATATATCCTAATTTTCAAAATTAAAATATAAACTCTAATTAAATGTAACATAAATTTTAGTTACACACCTATTGATAATGGGCATATTTAATAGGTTTTTAGTGTTTAATCAGTTTTATATGGACAAGATTAAATATTGATGGAATATTCTTAGTCGTCCCAATAAATTAATGGTTGAGATTTCAACCACTAACTTCCTCACTATTATAAAAGCATCAGTTTACATGTTTATTTTTTTACTTTTACTTGATCATATTTAAAATTTATTATGGTGGCTAGCTAATTACCACGTCTGAGTGATTAACAACAATTAAAGTTTTGTTACAAAGTAGAACGTTTCATTTTCTAAGCCACTTTAATTATCAGGGGATTTAGCCACTTTTTTTACATACTACCTCTTCCCAGCCACCTCCAAGCTATTTCTGTTCCGGTCAATTTATGTTTCCAAAGATTTAAGGAATAACACTAGCACGTTTACTGTACCGCATCGTTTAAAAAATAACATGTTTATTGTAATAATTCACTCAAATATTACTAGTTGATACCTTAAGAACAAAAGCCTGCCATCTATATGTATACTCAGGGTTTTGTTATGATACTCACCTTACCCAAATAGGCTGGCGAGTGAATTTTACTACGGGATTTTTACTAAACTTAGAATTTTACCAGCCGATATTTTTTAGTGTTCTCCAGCAACGACTTAGAAGTTGTGCTAGTTATAAAAGTAACATGAAATAGTTGTTATGAGTGGCTTGGAATCAAGATAGTTAATCGCCAGAATAGGGCGCGGAGCGAATTAATTCAAACGCCTGCTTGACGTCCGTCCATCGCGAGCACCCACTATTAATTCAAACGCCTACAATGATTAGCTTGACGTCCGTCGCGAGCACCCACTAATTTTTTTTTTGGGCAATCTCCATAACTGGGTAGGGTTCTCGAAGTGCGTTTCCAGAACGAGAGAGCAAGACAAGAATTAAAATCGGGGACAAGATTTAAAATTTGGACATTTAATTCTCTTTGTTTGACCAAAACTCATTGAAATCCTCTTTTGTTGCTACACATTTCCAATTGTAAAACACCAACAACAATATTTACAGAAAAATGTATAACAAATTTGATTTAAATTACTCCTTCCTTCTACTATTATAACCTATCCAATCATAATGGTTGTGTTAATAATAAATTTTTATAGACTTTAAAATAAGGAGATACGTGACTACTATCATTGATAGTTTAGTAATTCCACCCAATGTTGTTCTTATGAGATTAAGAAAATCAAACTTCGGGATTAAATGAATAAATGTAATTTTGGATGGTTTCCACTAGTTAAAACAAGGTAGATGAGCCGCATAGTGGCTAGTACCGGCCTAGGATGCTTAGATTTACTTGTTTAATAAGGAAAACGTAATTTGAAAATGCACAAATTAATAAGGAAAACGTAATTTGAAAATGCACAAATAGGTGGATTTTCTAAGAAAAGTGTTAGGCATTTGGTTCAACCACAACCTTACTAAACTGACATTTATTTTAACTAATCTAACTAACATTTATTACTAAAACTAACATTTATTTTTCTGGTTTCATTTATATTCTTGGTTACGTTCCTTTTAGGATTATCAAGTAAGTCTAAGGAATGAAAAATGAGTTAAGAATAAAGTAAGCTCTTGCATAAAACCCACCTAAACACTCATCAATCACGATAGCCAAATAAACAGGACTTAACTTAAAAATATGGCATGCTTATGCATTACACATGCCTCATAGAGATCCAAAGTAACTCACATCCCCTCACATCAGGAGGTGAATAGAACCATATCTCATATCTATATAATATTAAAAACAAAACAAAATAAAACATATGAGTATTTATTTTTACATAGAAATAATAGTTCTCATATTTGATTTATTTTTTAAATAAAAGTGGAACCCGCATTAGATAGACAAAAACTTTAGTATACAAAAGAGTAGGTCTGATATCACCCAAAATGCCGCTTCTCCGACATTCTGGAAACCAAAGATAGGTAGAGGGAAAGTAGCAAGAGCATGATAAAACATAAAAACAAGTAGTAGCATCCGGGTTCGCTCCGGAGGAAACCGTGACAAATGTTCATAGGTCTAAATGCACATAAACAAGAATAATAAAACTAGAACCAAGAGAGCATAAAACCCAGGTGCCCGGTGACCGCTTTCATCCTCACCACCGCCGCTGGACCTACCAGATGGTTAATGCTCATACAAGCAGAGGGGGGAATTTCCGCTTAGCTGGAGCATTTGAAAATGCATCGAGGAGCATGTCCATGACCGGCCTGGCTGAGGAGGGCCTGGCGTCTGTGTCGGCCAAGTGGCCACGGCGGTCGCAATTATTGAGCTAGGTTCTTCTTCCGGCGAGAGCCGCCATGCATTATTTCCACCCACCGCCCACCGCCACTCCAAAACCAAGGCCAACACCCTCTGCTCGGTGATCAACCTTCAAGACTCTTCGTGTCTTCCCGCTTTATTCAATTCGTATGTCACGGCACTAAAATTTCAAACGCTGCCGCTGTGATTTCTTCCACACAGAGCTTGGTATCGCCTCCGCGTTCATCGGGTCTGCTGCTCTCCCCGGATGTGGCTCCGCGAAGGGCGCGGCCTTCGCAATCACTGTGTCCTCCATGAACCGGTCTTCCACCACTATACGTGGGGAAACTCTCCTCGCATCTTCCGCCTCGCCAGATAGCTCTTGACGTCTCTGGGCTACAACCAAAATTTCCCCGTTCAACAATGGTGGCGAAACAGCATTCACTTCTCCGCTCGGATTACTCAAGAATGGAGGTCGCCAGAGCCAAGGCGCATTCCAATTGCTCCTTCCATCGTCGCTGCACCTTATGTGCCTCCCAGGCCACGCCACGACGAGGTCTACCTCTCTTCGAGCCATGGTGGATGGAAGAGAGCAATTGTAGGTAAAGGCAGATGAGCCAGGATGAGAGCAGTTGCAGGTGCGAAGCACGAGCAAGCCAACTCTGTCTCGTTACACACAGAGAGAAATACAACGAAAAATGCAGAATGCCGAGGCATAATGAATGCTGGACTACACCAGAGAGTCCAAGCGATAAGCATAGCCGAGGCAGGTGCAGTCCCGCTCTGTCTGGGCAAATAAAAAAACAAATAATCAGGAGCCGAGGTCACCTGCCCACACTTAACCCTTGTCATCCCGAGTGCGCTGAGGTCGTAAATGATCACGCGAGGGAGAGGTCCCTCCGTCCTGTGACTGCAGCTATGGCCGTCCCCCATCGTTAATGTAGACTTCTGGGTGGCGACCATCGGCATTTATGCCCAGGCTGAGTGCAAGTCCACCTGTCACCATGGAGCTACGTGTCACCCCATCCAGGGCCTTGTTATTTGATTTTGAATCAAAGGAAACTTTATAATACATATAGGCTCGAAGCCATTATAACAATACTCATTATGAGTTCATCATGTAATTTATGGGAATTGAACCTAGGTGGAAAAGATAACAATCATTCATGACAATCATCCAAACATATAAATACACTAAAGCCATAATTAACATCTCACATGCTAAAACAGACTTAACATCTATTTTTATTATTCCTCAAAATTGAACTCAACTCTAAATGTAGTAACATATGTTTTATTAGTCCTCTAAATTGAACTCTAATTAGAAAAATTACATTAAGGTCATATCAGCAATGATGTTGTATGGCTATGCACACTTCACATTGTAAAAACCATTACTTGGCTTCATTGTTTCTATCTCTTCTCGTTCTACGGGAGGATATTTATTATTGTTGTTATTTGAGTAATAAAATAGAGGAGCATAATAATTGGATTTCGTTATAATGCATACAGTGCCAGGACTGATTTGCAAAGACAAAAAGTAAAAATGATGCCGCTAGTTTTTGGTCAGTTTTATCATAATTGTTTTAGTTTCTTTCACTATTACATATTTTATTTTTACGAAATCGATGGGCGCATGCATGTATTGGATTTATTTCAGATGTGGGAACATGAGCGTTTAACGTTTTAAAATAATAAACCTCATCTTATGTGAAGCAACCAACCCAGAAATCCAAAAGTTAACACCCTGTTTCATGGATTTATATATGGAGATCAGATTTGTAAGCAAAGATGTTTAACAGAATGAAGCAATGGAATAATCTGGGATTTTTTGGTTGATAATTAGTAACACAGTTTTTGTAATGAACTAAAACAAATTATAGATCCACCAGTCTCCTTAATTGATAAACTGCAAACAAATCGCCCCTCTCAATAGTAGAGTGAACACTAACAATGAAATAGTAAAGCGGATATGTTAACCTGATTACTAACTTTAACTTATCAAGAGCTTCTATTTCCTTTGGTGGTTGTTGTGAAGAATGATGGGGGGCTATGATTCCACGAGAAAGAGGGGTATTAATCCAATCCGCATTAGTGGAATTATTATCTTTACTTATAACCTTCTATTTGTTGATTAAGTGTATGATAGACCAATCATTAAACTCATGTAAGAGGGTGGGTGTGAGTGGTCACATCCTATAGTTATTGGAGAGAATGAGCTTAGGTACAATCATTCATGAGAAGAGTGTGAATCAATCAAGAAAGGAAGAAGATGAATCCCTATACAGAATAGGGGACAATTTTTACATACATATTTTGGGTAAAAAAGAAGGGGAGAGGGTTGGGAAGAGGACCAACCATGGTATACTTGAAGGAAACGATTGTTTGGCTATGTTTTTTTGTTTTATAGAGGCCTTTGTACTAGTAAATCAGGCAGTAAGCCTATGGTGCGACTCTTGTTGAGGAAATATTTTATAGCCTTGTGAAAGATGAAGTGAGAAAACATGAAACAACTGAGAGGTTTTAGACTTCCCAGCTGAGTGATTCCTCTCGAATGCACTAGTGGCCCTAATAAATGAATGGTACAACCCCAAAGACTTTGAGTAGTTAAGGCGGTACATTTCTTGGGTAGTGAAATTTGTGTGGAAAAGAGAGAGATTGATGTTTCGAACTACTGTGGTTTGGGGTTGTGGAGAGTAGATAACTAGTGGGTCGGATCTCCTTGTGGACTCATAGCCTCAACTCGTGTGTAGCTGGTTAATGAGAGAAAATGATCAGTAGTGCCTATGGCTGGGAGGTTCATCCTTTGTTTGTAGCCAGTTGGTTAATGATTAACACATAAGTTTTTGTGTTTTGTTCTTATGTTAAATTCAGCTATGTAAATAATTTATATGAATGCTGTTTATTTTTTGTTGCTTGAACAATTGTATTAATGTTGAATATACATTGTTGGATGCATTTATAACTGTGGTATCATTCAAATGGTCAAATATGTGTGTGATCTACCGCTATTAAGCTACACGAATTTGATTAGTAGTAAATCTTAATAATTTTATAAGTTTCAACACATAATCTTGCTCAAGTGGGCACTAGGTATGTTAGAGGTCACACTAAAGGCCCCCAAAATTTTCCTCTATTCCAAAGTATCACACTCTTTCTCCTCGGATATCCCATGTGTTTAGGATCAACCTAGAGTGACTCTTTCTCCTCGGATATCCCAAGTGTTTAGGTTCAACCTAGGAGATTTATAAATGAACATTGTCAATGTAAACTTTTTGGTTGTCCAACGCTCTGTAGATGCTTCTCCTTCGAGTATGTCACAATATTGTTTTTTCTATAGTTTGAGTTTGCAACTTACTCTTAATATCCTTTTGTATCTTTCATTATATATAGTAAACAACCTTAGTTTTCACTTGAAAAAAATTCCTCTAAGTTGTAAAGATGTATATAGTCACCAAAAAGAGCTTTCTATGTATTTTTTCCCCAATTATAAAATACATTCTTTTGATAGTGTTGCAAGCAAAAGATTTTTCTATGTTTTTTTCCTTGATTATTATATATAATATCCTTATGTATCTTTCATTATATATAGTAAACAACCTTAGTTTTCACTTGAAAAAAAATCCTCTAAGTTGTAAAGATGTATATAGTCACCAAAAGAGCTTTCTATGTATTTTTTCCCCAATTATAGAATACATTCTTTTGATAGTGTTGCAAGCAAAAGATTTTTCTATGTTTTTTTCCTTGATGATTATAGAATTCATTATTTTGATAATGTTGTAGCATCGTGCATTTGAGAAAGTATGGAATTAATGAAGCCAAATGCAACAATGCATATTAGGATAAACAAGATTAAGTTATAAGTATGCAAAGATGAAAAGAGAATCAAAATTGCTTGTTAGTGTCATGAAACTCAAGGCCAAGTAGATGGTAAATCTGAGTACTTCATACATTATCTTATTCAAAGAGAATTAAAATTATATATTTAGTTTCAATAGTGTGTGAGTTGGATGTGACTCAAGGCCAAGTAGATGGTAAATCTCAGTACTTCATATATTACCTTACTACTTTATTCAAAGATAATTAAAATTATATATTTAGTTTCAATAGTGTGTGAATTGTGTGAATTGGATGTGTGAATTAGACGTGACTCAAGGTCAAGTAGATGGTAAAGCTTGAGTACTTCATAGATTACCTTATTCAAAGAGAATTAAAATTATATATTTAGTGTTAATAGTGTGTGAATTGGATGTGGTAAAAATTTTGAATTAGAATTATATATTTAGTATTTATGGTTTGAGTTGGATGTGGTAAGGTGAGGTTGTTTGACATTTATTAAAATTTAAATGTTCTAAATTTTTCACAATAAATAAATATTGAAATATGTTATGTTTAATGTTTTAGAATAACTTCCAAGAATAAGTGAGGTGAAGTTTGATCAATTGCTACTAACATGGTATATAATTAATAATTACAACTAACATGCTATATAATCAACAATAAAGTATGTTATTTGAAAGTTTTAAAATTATTTTTAAATTTTAAAGAATGTCTTTATTCTTATATGTTATTCCTTCGTTTTTTTTCATTGAATGTGAAGTGAAATTTAATCAGTTCAAACCAACATGCTATATAATAAAGAGTTTGATGGTTTGAAATCACCTGTATTCTTTAAAATCCCCATCTCCCGTTATTTACTATATGTCATTTATTGTAATGTGAAGGTTGTTCCTCACAGGGATAATGTATATAGCCATGTAGTGATGGATTAATTAATGGCCAAAAGAAAATAAAGATAATAAACCATCGAATGCATTGTAAGGATAATAAACAATCCAATGCATTATGTTCTAACATTTTGAAATTGTTAGCCATGTCTAGGTCTGGTGACTTTGTCTTCGGCTGATGTTGAAAGCTCTACTCCAATAGTAGATTTTTATGGGTTTAAACTTTAACCTGTTAATGAATGTTTGTCAACATGTTTTGAAAATTGCATCATTGGATACAATCCGCACGCACCTCTCATTTGGTTTATGTGAAAGTCGTATTCCATTAAGATACTTTTATGGGCCTAAACTTTGGGATATTGAAGGAATACTTCACCGTGATTTTTTGAAATAGCATTCAGTGGATGGAATTACGCACCTAATGCTACTTCACCTTGATTTTTGGAAATAGCTTCAGTGGATGGAATTACGCACCTAATGCTTCGTCCTCTAAACTATTGACTCGGTTTTATAGGTAAGTTGGATAAGGAGTAGTATTAATTATTTAATTCATTATATAATCTTTCATTAATCCAATGAATGTAGAAAAATAGGGATTAAGAAGAAAAATCCACCCTTTCCATTCTTCCTTGCAAAATCCTATACTTGACATCAAACTTGTACAAGGTGGGGAGGAAAGGAAACTTCTTGTTAGTTGAGCTGCATGCTTTACCAGCGCATATCCAAACACATTATCAAAATAAAAAGAAAATTTGCAGGTTGGGGATGAAAGTGCTTAGGAGTGCAGACTGTCAAAGTTGTTAAAGTTTCATGGGTGGTCATAGGGCATGATAGCATCAATGAATCTGAACAGGGCTGAGAAGTTATATGTAAGTGTGTTATTTATTTTCTGAAAATCACCCTTACCAAAGGTAAGTGATAGTATGACATATGTAGCAAGAGCCAATGCAATGACACGAAGACACGAAGATACGTAACCATCCAAATGTGCATGCAAAGCTAAGAGGCTACCATTGTTGCATGAGTTGTTGTGTCCTTAAACCCTTGAAATATACCCTATGTTGCAAGTGAGATAACAATGATAGGAGTACCAACTGCATGTAATTTTAGATACGACTGAGGATGACATTTCATGACCGATGTAATGGCCATTTTTACCGACAATGAATGGGAGCCTGTAATGTATGGACGAATGGAGAAGGATATGATCTAATGGTGCTAACATCAACACTATTAGGAGACAACATCTAAAACCAAGCAGAAAAAGGGAGAAAATACACCCCACTTGAAGTTGGCTTTTGGAGGTCAGCCCATAGCTAATGAAGACATGGGTTGTGCACCAAATGAGGGTGGGAAACGATGTGAGGTTTTTGGAGGTGAGCCCATAGCTAATGAAGACCTCGGTTGTGCACCAAATGATGGTAGCAAACGGAAACAGGGTTGTGTACCAAATGAGGGTGGGAAACGATGTTAGGTTAATGCAAACGATGTGGGAAACGATGTGGGAAACGATGTTAGGTTAAAATAATAAAGTATAAATTGA
>SNQJ01S0011061.1:0-17103 GCA_010110895.2 Picea sitchensis
AAAACAATTGTAAATCAATTGATCTTTGGAGTTGGGATAAGAAGAAACTCTTTTTTGAGACTCTTGTTACACTTGTTATTCTTTATGGATGTGAAGTCTAGGGTTGTAGTATCTCTCGTGATTCCTGGAGAAAGATAGAGAAAGCACAAAAGAATTTTATAACCTATAATATCAAAATTAAAGGAAATATGCCCTATCCCATCCTCGTCTTAGAAACAAGATTCTCCCCCATTGAGAGCACAACTATGACTAGATACCTAATGTATAAAAACAAGTTAAACAACATGGAAGACAATAGGCTTCCTAAAATTGCTTCAAAATCGAGTCGTAACCACCATCGACTCAAGCGAGGATGGAATAAAGATGCCCGGTCTTGGCTAAACTATTGGGGAATCGTGGAAGACACCATTTTGCAGAATAAAGATACTATTAAAAAAATAGTCAAATCAAAATTTAAGCATAAAATGTGGTGTGATAAAGAGCAAACACAAAAGAATTTTATAACCTATAATCTCAAAATTAAAGGAAATACGCCCTATCCCATCCTCGTCTTAGAAACAAGATTCCCCCCCACTGAGAGCACAACTATGACTAGATACCTAATGTATAAAAACAAGTTAAACAACATGGAATACAATAGGCTTCCTAAACTTGCTTCAAAATCGAGTCGTAACCACCATCGACTCAAGCGAGGATGGCATAAAGATGCCCGGTCTTGGCTAAACTATTGGGGAATCATGGAAGACACCATTTCGCAGAATAAAGATACTATTAAAAAAATAGTCAAATCAAAATTTAAGCATAAAATGTGGTGTGATAAAGAGTTAGAGGAAAAAAGAAAATTAAGGTATTATAATGATGTAATCAACCCTAATCTAGAAGATCAAAATTATCTATATTTGTTTTGACAAGTGTAAAGAATAAAAATAAGCATTACTAAGATAATAACAAATTCCCACAAGAGATCAATAAGGTGGCTTGGGCGTTGTCCAATTCCTAAAACACCATGGGATGAAAGGTGTGTCACCTTTGTGACTATTAACAAAGGATGAAAAGCACTTTCTCTTGGATGGTCAGCTATGCCAGGTCGGATCTCATTTCAAAATATTTGCATCCTACCAACTAAACCTCTTAACTCAACAAAACTTTGGTAATCTTGGAAAGCTTGTCTTAATAGCGGAAACATGAGAGCAAAATTCCTAAAAATCATAGAGTAATCACTTACCAGATCCGATGAATCAATTGATTGCATTGATGGACGTTAATCATCATCATAATCATTTTGATTAAATACTTTACAACATATAAAAAAAAAGTGTATTTTTTTTTTTTTTTTTTTTTTTTTTTTTTTTTTTTTTTTTTTTAATTTTGTTTTTGAAAATTAAAAGAAATTTTAAAAATACATGTTAATAGGTATTAACATTATGGAATTTCAAAGTTCTTATCCTAATGAGAGTTTAACATGTATGCATTTGCTTTTAAGAATAATGGGGTTTCAATTATTTTGATAAAAATAATATATAAAATTCAATATTATGGTTTTAATTCAAATTTACCAAAAAACATTATTTTTGGGTATTTTAAAAATGGTAAAATATTATTTTATGGAATTTCAAAGTTCTTATCCTAATGAGAGTTTAACATGTATGCATTTGCTTTTAAGAATATTATAGGAGTTTCAATTATTTTGATAAAAAATAATATAAAATTCAATATTATGGTTTTAATTCAAATTTACCAAAAAAAAACATTATTTTTGGGTACTTTAAAAATGGTAAAATATTATTTTTGAGTATTATTTATTTTTTCTATTTATCATCATATAAAATTAGAAGTTAAATTATTTTCTTATATTTAATTATCATAATCTTAAAAGTTAAATTATTTTCTTATATTTAATTATCATAATCTTAATTGTATAAATAGTAAATACTAATAATAAATTTATAACTTTTTAAAAAACATTAATAATTTCCATCTTAATTTTATCAATACTAATAATAAATTTATAACTTTTTTAAAAACATTAAAAATTTATAAATTACTTATAAAGATATTCAATAATAAATTTATAACTTCTTTAAAAACATTAAAAATTTATAAATTACTTATAAAGATATTCAATAATAAATTTATAACTTCTTTAAAAACATTAAAAATTTATAAATTACTTATAAAGATATTCAATAATAAATTTATAACTTCTTTAAAAACATTAAAAATTTATAAATTACTTATAAAGATATTCAATAATAAATTTATAACTTCTTTAAAAACATTAAAAATTTATAAATTACTTATAAAGATATTCAATAATTTATGACTTATAGGAATATTAAAAAAAATAAGATGACAATGAATTTAACCATATAAATATCAATGTTTTTTTAAATATTGTTTAATTTATCAATTATATAACACAACATTTAAAATATATATATAACTATCATCTTTTTAAAAATTAAAAAAAAATATATTTAATATATTCATACTTTTAATAACTATAATTAATAATTAATATTTTAAAAGTATTACTTACTATACTTTTGTGTATAATAATAATAGTTTGGAGGAAGTACCTTCATACAAATATCTTGGAATCGATAGTCATCACAAGTTCAATTGGAACTATAGCATTAATAAAAGGATAAATGGAGGGTGGACAACTTATTATGAGCTTGAAAACAATTTCAAATCAACAAACTTTTGGCTTTGGGATAAAAAAAACACTCTTTACACTCTCGTCACTCTGGTTATCTATATGGATGTGAAGTTTAGGGTTGCAGTATCTCTAGAGAATCCTGGAGAAAGATATCAGAGATCCAAAATAAATTATAACTTATAATTTCAAAATTAAGGGGAATACACCCTATCATATCCTCTTGATTGAAGCAAGCCTTTCTCCAATTGAGAACATTACTATGATTATATACCTAACTTACAAGAACAAGATAAATAACATGGACGACAAGAGACTTCCCAAAATTGCTTCAAACTCTAGCCAAAACCACCAATGGATTAAGCGGGGATGGCATAAAGATACTAAATCTTGGCTAAATCATTGGGGAATACAAGAAGAAGCCATCATGTAGAATACCGATAATATTACAAATATTATCAATTTTAAATTTAAGGAGAATATGTGGTGTGATAAAGAATTAGAGGATAAAAGGAAATTAAGATACTAGAAGGAGGTTCCCAGGATGGGGTGACACATGGATCACATGCGTCGTTGGATGGGGCGATTACGAGGACAGTTAAAGCCCCTCGCCACAACCCTCCTCCCCTGTCCAGACGCAATGGTTAGTTTGCATGAGCGCCAAGGTTTAGTGTGTTGGGCCTTAATGGAGACCTAGGCTTGGCTCCTCGGCATCAGTACAATTTCGGTTATGGCTATTACTCCTGCACTAATGGCTACCATAGCCATTAAATCCTTCGTCCTCCTGGTCTTTTCATCCTACGAGAAGTTCTATATTGGGCACTTAGACGTTATGCACAATATCATTTTGTTTGTTCTTCTCCACGACTTAGCTCACACCACTAGTGTTTTCGTCTGCTTGGCACTTTTCTCAGCCATGCCACGAGACAAAGGAAAGCCTTGATGAGGGCCAACCTACCACAGTCGGTTTGGTAGACAAAACCTCCCGGGACCAGCCTCTCGAGCTCTCATACTAGGCAACTTGGACCATCTGGGTTCTTCTAGTCAAAATTGGTTTGAATCGACTCAACCAGAGCCTCGTCCTTCTAGTACAGACGGTCTCCATGGCGGTTGCCTAGTCGAAGAAGAAATTTCACCCGGTAGGGAGGAATTTTTTCCTTTCCTGTGGTCAACCGCCTTGGAGCACCAACCTGCCACCTTCACCACCATTCCTTTCTAGGAGCCAGTTGAGACAAGCAACATCATGGAAGAAGAAGTCTCTCCTCCGGAGGATCACTCGTGACAGAATTCAACCGCCACCATGGACGAGGACCCTATCATGGATTCTGCCACTACAAATGACTCTGTTGCTGCCACCATGGATGAAAACCCTAATGATGACTAGGCTCATGATGATGAAGCTAATGAATAGACTCACCCAACTCCTAGCTCTTACAGACTCACGAAATCCCACCTAGTCTTGATCTTTGAGATGAGAAAGGACCCGACAGAGCAGCAACACCGCCAGAGCATCTTCAACAAGCGTATGGATGCCCTATATGACTCCCTTTCAAGTGAGCCTGAGAAGATTCAATGCCTGACTTGTTGCCAACCTTTCATCTTCTGACTCCGTCAAGATGGATGCCTGGGTTCGCCCCATGTCTAGCATTTTAACAAGTTTTTTCTCTGGTTTAATGGCTAAGTTTTTGCAATTTTTACATACCATAGTCTTTGGTTCAGGTTAGATAGGTGGTCAGGGCAAGCAGTCCACCAACTGTTCTGGTTTCCATGCTCGTGGCATAACAGATGGCAAGTCCCCATGTCTGTATGCCGACATTTGTCGCTTTTTCTTAAAGATTTGGAACAATGAACAATCGTCCTATCCACGCATTTTGGTTTCCACTACGGTGGCATAACAATGGGTGTGCTATAATGTACACTCATACACGTATGTTTTCTGCTAAGGCAAGGTAATATAATAATTTTATTTACAAAAAAAAAGATACTAGAAGGAGGTATTCAACCATAATTTAGAAGATCAAAAGTACCTCTCAATTTTGAGAAGTGCAAAGAAGAAAATCAACATTGCTAAAATAAGAACAAACTCTCATAGGCTACACAGTGAAACTAGGCGTTGGACAATTATCAAAACACCATGGGATAAATAATCTTCCATCTTTGTGACACTAAGAGTGTTGAAGATGAAACACACTTCCTCTTAGATTGCCCTGTCTATACTCAAATTTGATTCCAATTTAAAAATATTTTCCACAATACAAATCTTCCTAACCTCCTAAGTCATCAGAACTATGGTGATCTTGGAATGATTCTCTCAATGCTTTTTGAGCATAGAAATACAATTTTAAAGAAATCAAAGTAATCTCTTACCTTCTCGAAATCCGATAGGCCAATTAGTCTCACTGGACATTAATCATCATCATCATCATCATGAAAATATAATAAAATACAATAGTCAAAATTAATAAACATAAAAGTTATCATACATATAGATAATCAATTGGGTTTAGCTCAGGTGGTTGGGAATAATGGTTGAGATCCTCCCTACATGTTGAACTCTTCATGAGTATACTATTGTAATGGCTTTGAGTGGCCTTCTACCCTAAAGATTTTATGTAACTTTTTAAAAATGAATATTTATATTAAACTTATGAAAAATGTATTGAAATGATAAAATTGTAAGACCATAAATGATAACATTTTCAATGGTGTGTTGTTAAATCTTCATTGCTCAACACAGAATGCTCTCTCTCTCTCTCTCTCTCTCTCTCTCTCTCTCCTTGACACACACACACACAAAACAATTATGGATATATTATGGACGAAGAATGATAAGTCCCTTAAAGTGATTTTTTTATATTGAAAAAACTTAAGGAAATGTTTGCACCTTAAGGGATTTGATCCTTCTCAGTGTATGATATATTTATAACAATATATAATAAATTTAGAGTTAAGATGAATTTAAATTGATATAAGTTTTTATTATTTATATATATATATATGTAATTTTACATTAACAATATAAGGTTAAAAAGAAAAAAATATCATTAACTAACGTTAAAAAATAAAATAAATTTAAATTAATTAAAATCATATTAAATAAGGGTGACAAAAATGCCTTGCACCCAAAATTCAATAAAATAGAAATACTTAAAAATGGTTATCCTTTGTCTATTCAAATTAAAATAATTGAGCGAGGAAATTTGGTGAATTGGCATTTTTTTTTTAATAATTTTTTTATTTTTAAACTTTCAATTTTTTCTCTTTTCATTTAATTTAAAGTATGGAAATTTTTTTAACATCTTATCTGTAGAAGTTATTATAAATCTTAAAAAATATTTATTATAAATTCTAAAAAATATATTTTTAAATGGTCTTGTCTAATTATTTTAAGTTTTTGTATTTTTGTCGAAATCTAGTGATATAAATCTGTATGAAATCATAATTTTCTATGTTTAAAATATATTTTTTAATGCAGAAATAAATTGAGCAAGTTGAAAATTCCTTAAGACATTTAAATTACATAGAATTAACTACTTAAATTTACAAATACAATAATTTTTAATCAGATTTCTATTAAATATCTCCAAAAAAAAATTATTCACAAACGAAAAAGCCAAAACATAAAAACATAAACATAGAACATTTAGAATATAGTTTTTCAAATTAACATAGGGGAATAAACTACCACTCCCGCCTCATTTTGATAAAAGTTTCCTTTATTAGAATAATTTATTATGTCCATGTTGCGTTTACTCGGTAATAAAACATTTTCAATCCTTTTCCGTGTAAAAATTATGCTTCCATGTCCATAAAGGCATTTTATTCCCCGGGGAGGACATGTCTTTTTTTTTAAAAGTAAAAGTGAAATTGTAATGACAAGTACTTTAATAACCGCCTTTTGGCAAATTGCACGGATGTGTGAATATATTTAATAATAAAACAAATCGATTATTCCTTGGGATCTTTTATATATAAAGTTTTTGGTAGATATAGTTCTTGAAGTTGTAAGGATTTGTCTGATGTGGAGTCACAATGTTAATGAGAAAAACCTTTATGCGTGATTATCCATTTGTAATAATTATTTATTAGGTGTTAATCACTTTCGTAGCGGTGCACTCTTCACATGTTGGGAGTTAGGGGGTCAATTGATGAGGTGAGGTAATATTTTATTATTTATTCTTACAGTAAAGATAAGAAGATTATTATCACTACTACTGGATTTGAAGTTAAAAAAAACAAGTTAATTAAAAAAATCATAATCTTCGTTGAATTGCCACATCGTTATATAAAAAATCAACTAAAAAATTCAAATGAATTACCACGTCATCATCATTCGGTTTGTTGGCTCATATTGAGTCATATAATTAATATATGTTCGGTAGAAATATGTGACACGTATGAAGTATACACAACGCCAAAAGCTAATGATAATCCAATCTCATCATTAACAGTTGCAATGAAAGTAAATCAATTGAATCCGACTCTCGGGCTTTCGAATGTTTTTTACTCGTACGAATTTACTCTTTTCCCAAAGATATATGGAATATTAATAATGTAACTAAGTTGGACTCCCCGGATCGGGTGTTAGAGGAGAGATGGGAGGGCGGGACCACTCTCCAACGTGCTCGCCTACATTACCAGCTGGCGTTCACACTACCACCAGCTGGCCCCTTTCCTCATCATACCACCTCAGGCTTGTGTTAACTTTGATGCTACCTTATCCAACGAAGTCCTTTCTCCATGAGAGTGAGGGTGGAGTAGGGTAAGGTCGGGTCGGGTCGGGTGGGGTAGGGTGCGGTGCGGTGGGGTGGGGTGAATAACAGAGAAATATGTATTGGTTATTTTTAACGTTTTTTCTTTGTTTTTTGAGTTTGGGTCGGTTTTATTGTCAATTATGGCAACTCTTCATTGGTATGAGGGAAGCTTTAAGATTTGTCTCGACTATATGCAAGCCTTTGGATTTTATCTACCTCTTCCTAAATCGCTCTTTTGGTTCCTTATTCCGCCATCTCCTCGACCTACTCTGCTTCCTGCCCCTTATAGCTTTGTTGCTTCTCTTTGTCTCACCTCTCTCTCTAGTTATCTCTCCTTCACCGACTATATGGTGTGTAGGGGCTCTTATCGTCACATGCAAGGCAAGCATAATAGAATGTCGCTTCTCAAGGCTATTGTAGAAGTTGAAGACTCTGCTACCAACTACTAGGCCCATAGTCCTCCTGAGATATAGGCCAAAATTGACCTTGCAGAGGTAGACGTGAGAGTTCTTAGGTGGTTCATCCTTGATGAGGAGGTCAATGCGAATGTTTGTCCTTGGATTCTTGACCCTGGTTCTTCTCGAGCTAGGGAATCCAAGTATTACAAAACTCTCGACCTTTGTTGGTATCTGAAGATGTTGATGCACAAAGCTTTGACTGAAAGGAATGAAACACATCAAGAAGTTATCCTTCAACTTGACGACATGCAACTCCAAATTAAACTCGTAGACCATAAGATCAACTTGCCAGCAACGAAGATCACGGGTCTAGACTTCTCCAAGCTGGATTATTCCTAGCCTTAGGTGCCTATAGCAGATGACCATCCTCCCTTTATTTTATTTCACTCGTGAATTATTCCCTTGCTTTTTTTTTTAAGTTTAAAGGACCTAGGAACCATAACCTCACTTCTTTCTAATAGTCAATAGAATAGATAAATATCTCTGATTTTTTTCTATAAAAGTCTTTGTTTTGCACATTTCATGATATGTAGTTTCAAATTAAACTCGCTTCTTAAATAAATCAAACTTAATAAAATGGTTTTTTTTTTTTTTTTTTTAGATTATTGGACTAATTTCCCTAACCCTAACCTTAAACCAACAACACAATCATTGTACAATTCCTTTTTTAGTTAATTCAAAATTGTGTAGATAACTTAAAAAAGTAACTAAGTTGGAAAAAAATATAACTCAATCTAAAAGGAATTTATGCATGGGATACGGTCGATTTTAACATAGTGGAATATTAACATGTATGGATGCTATAACTTTATCACACCAATATTATAACTTAATATATATGTAAAATAATATATTATATAAATATACAATAAATCCCTACAACTTTGTGAGCGTGAATTACATCTACTATATAAAAAAATCCAGAGAAAAATGATTTATTTGCTAATTAAATATACTAATCCATCCGTGCAAATTGCCAAAAGGTGGTTATTTATTTAAAGTACTTGTCACTTTCAAATAAATAAACATAATGCCTTTATAATGCATGGGAATATAATTCTTTTATGGTTTGAATGGCTAGTCCAAAGATATGGAAGCATAATCACAAACAACTTATTAAAAAAGCTGAAGATTTAGTAAACGCAAGATGGACATAATAAATCATTTTAACATAACATTGTAAACTCTAATGTGTATTAAGGAATTTCATGGACATTATATAATAATATTTTATCGAAATTTTATGCAAATAAAGTATGAAGAAACAAACTGAGATTTAGCAAACAAGCATTTCAATTTGAACAAACAAACGTAACCAGTTACATAAGTATTCCTATTTGTAAGGAATTTTTTTGTCTCTATTTTTATTATATTCATCTTTCATAATTTTATTATATATATTTTTAGAACCTTTATGTTGGTGATGTAAGGAGTGAGGTCACATATAGTTATAACACTTTTTAACACAATTTTTTTTTATGTTTGAATATAAAATTTTGATTACTTTTTCTTAAAACATAAAATTATTCCTATTTTCTTAAAAATAATCTGTTTAGATTAAAAATGACTTATAAAACTTTTAAAGAGATAAACATACTAAATTAAATAATTGAAAACGGGTTGAAATTTGAACTCATTTAACTTATATTTAATCTAAAATGTATTTATAATGAATTTATGTATTCTCACTTGTATAAAAAAAAATTATATATTTTTTTCAATTTAGTTGAATAATGATACGGATGATGGTGATTAACGTTTATTAAGATAGAATTGGTCTATTGGACCTTAAGAGAGTAAGTGATTACTTGTGATTTTTAAGATTTTTGTTTTTGTGCTGGAAAAGCATTAAGAGAACCTTTCCAAGATCACCATAGTTTTGTTGAGTTAAGAGGTTAGGAAGGTTGGTAGTGTAACAAATATTTTGAAAATGAGATCTAATCTGGGTATAGGCTGGACAATCTAAGAGAAAGTGTTTTTCATCTTCAACCTTCTTAGTGTCACAAATGTGACACACTCTTTCATCCATGGGGTTTGAAGAATTGACCAACGCCCAGTTTCACTATCGAGCTAGTGAGAATTGGTTCTTATCTTAACAATGTTTATTTTTTTTCTTTACACTTGTCACATAGATAATTTTTATCTTCTAAATTAGGGTTAATTACATTCTTATAATACCTTAACTTTCTTTTTTTCTCTAACTCTTTATCATACTACATTTTCTCCTTAAATTTTGATTTGATGATATTTTTAATAGTATCTTTATTAAATTCATATATAATAGAATATAAAAATTTATAATGTAAATAAATATTTTTGATTTTAATATGAAAATTTATATTAGGAATAAATATTTTTATTTTTTATTTTGTAATAATGAAATATGGCTTTTTATAATAATATGATATTATATACAACATTTTTTAAATTTTATTATTTAATTATGTTTTTTAATTTTTATTTAAATTTTTTTAATTTTTTATTACTTAAACTTACACACAAAATTTTAATAAATTAATATAAAAAATAAAATTTTAATAAATCAATATAAAAATATAATAAACACAATGTAGACCGTCACTCTATTCTAAAATAAAATTATAAACTATTTTACATTAAACTTTCAATGATAAAAAAGAATAATTTAAAGTATGAAATTATATTTAAAAAAATGGAAAGTGGTAAAATTTATACTTAGTTAGTTAATTGGTAGTGAAGACAATTACATACCTAATAATGTTAATAATGGTAATCCGTAAAAGTAAACTTTCTTTTTATCAAATATTTTTGATTTTTGAAATATTAACTTTTTTTTAAATAAAAAAGGTGTTTCCTGCTATATTATATGGCAAAATGAAATACAATTGCACTGAGGCTGCCATTTGTGTCGCCGTTTTACCGGAAACCAACATATTTGGGAGTCCATATGATCCTTCTCAAAAAAGGGTGTTCCACCATCTGTCCTGCCTATAGGAAACCAAGTCAGATGGCAATTCATAGTCTTAAAGATGTTTATGGTGTTACAGAGAGCCCCTAAAAGCCTGAACATGGTTCTGGGCTATAAAAACTAAAAGAAAACAGAAGCCCCAGCATGGTTGTGAGCATAAGAGTAAACAAAACTAAAACTTAACCAAGCTGATTACCCGGTGGCCCTGTCGGCCTCATCTTCTTGTTCCACTTCTCTGGCCCGCATCACGAACGAATGGGCGCACGTTGGGCACTTTTGCTTTGCTGGGGCGTTGGAGTACACGTCGAAAAGCATGTCCATACGCTGGATCATTAGGAGGACCCGCTGGGCATGGTCTGCCATCTGTCCCCGCAAATCGAACACAAGATCCAAGTGCTCAGGGTGTAGGAAGGGTGGTAGGGCACACGTCTGTTCATGCATGGACGTAGTGGGAGGTGGCGCTAGGGTTTCACCACCCCCTCCCAGAGTAACTACCAACCCATTTTCCACTACCTCGCTTGGGGCTGCATCCCCTGGATCTTCATCGCCTGCTCCTTCGTCCCCGACTCCTGTGGCCACAGGGTGCTCAACCTCGGTTATGGCCTCCAAATAGACCATTTCCTCATAAATTTCTTCCTCGACGTAACATGTGGGGAAGTCGTCGCAATACCCCACTGCCATGCTGCTCCATACTTGATTCGCGAGGGCAGTCCAAGTGTTTTCTTCCCGAAGGTGTCTTGTGGGCGGCCAGTTATCCGGTTTGGTGAGTAGAAGATGTTCTGGAAGGGTCTGAACATGCTCCTCCAGAGAAATGTCCTCTACATAAGCCATGGGGGGAAGGCTATCCTCCTTTTCTCTTTGACGCAGAATGGTGCGAGCCAGCAAGAGTGCTTGCTCCATTTGTTGCCTCTGTTGTCGTTGAGCAGCATGGGTGTACCAAGCCGAACCACGACGAGGTTTCCCTCTCTCCCTAGGCATCTGAGTGAAGGGAAGGATATAAAAAACGCACAGTGTGGACTGAATAACGCACCAGAGCGGAAAATGGCTGGAAGGATGCAGAGCGAAGATGAACTGAATGTGTTCATGTCGCGGCTCATTCAAAAGCTTGAAGGGCAACGGGATGTTCCTCCCCATTAATTCTAACATCGTAAATGCTTGCAGGGCCGACCCTTTCCCGCGAGGGAGAGGTCTCATATCCAGAGGACTGCAGTAATGGCCAACTCCCATCGTTAATGCTGAAGGGATGGGGAGCGACCTACCTCATTTAAGGTGAGGCTATGCGCTATTCCAGGTGTCTGGAATTCACAACATGTCACCCCATCTGGGTTTTTTTGAAATATTAACTTATTTCCTCTTATAAAAAGAAAAAAACTAAATAATAATTATAACTTATTATATTATACATAATTTACTTAAGTATCAAATTATTGTATTTTACATAATTTACTAAATCAACTTAAGCCATATTATGGATTTTAAGGAATAGTATAGATGTAAATTATGAAATTTGGAGAACATAGGAGGGTCAAGTATTTCGAGAATATTTGGCTCACAAAGAGAAACATGTCACATAGATGAGACTCGAACCTGGGTGGGGAGGATAAAACTCCCCACCCAAACCAATTGAGCTACAACCACTTGACATAATTTATTGTATCTTTATATATTGATGATATATAATTAGTTGGGCAATCCCCAAAACAACATGGCAAGAAAGAATCTGCCACCTTTGTGACACTAAGAGGGTTGAAGATGAAAAACACTTTCTCCTAGAATGTACCCAAATTAAATCTCAATTTCAAAATATTTGTTACAACTGACCTCCTAACCTTCTAAGTCATCAAAACTTTAGTGATCTTGGAATGCTTCTCTTAATGCTTTTCAAGCATCGAACTAACATTTAAAAAAAACTCTTACTTTTCTTAAGGTCCGATAGACCAATTTTAGTCTGAGTGGACGTTAACCATCATCACCATCATCATCACCAATATGTATTTATTAAATATTATTTTATTTTTTAAGAGTGTGAATATATATATATATATATATATATAAAAGGTGATAGTTGTATTTTTAAAAAATGTTTGTAATAAAAAATGTTATATGATATTGATAATATTGATCAATATTTAAAAGAGGAAGAGTAGATTGATAGTAAGATGTTCAAATTTATTGTTGTACTTTTTTTATAAACTAATGATATTGTTCTACCTTCTAAAACTATTGAAGATCTCCATAAGCAACTTAGAGTTTTCTAATGATTTTGCAAAAAATATGAGCTTACCATTAATATCAATAAAACCAAGTTTATGGTAATCAAATATAAGAAAATAATTCATCCTCCAATTTGTATGGTGATAACACTCTTGAAGAATTATTGTTTTGTAGCATGGCACTCGAGAGTTTTTCCTAGGAAGTGGTTGCTAGGGTTTTTCCCTAGCCTCGTGTAGAGACCTCTTTTCGGCCCAATCCGGCCTCCATGGCTGTTATTCTTCTTCCTAGTTTCTTTCTTGACCCCCCCTCCTCGGTGGTAGTAGTACAACCTAGTTCCTCACTTCCTGCAATTTCCCCTACGAGCATGGCCTCAATCATTTAAGTTTCAATCCCCTTTGGTTTTGCTTGATATTTTGGAAGAAAACATTCCTCCGACAACAGGTTGACTCTATAGTGTCCCCAAGGCCGAGCCCCGTTGTAAATCATGTTTCGAAAGGAATTGTAATTATGTTTTATAGGCTGGTGAGCCAAGTTTTGTATAACTGGTAGGCTTATGTGTTTGATTAGGCCAGAGAGCCTAAGGGTTGAAGGCCAAGGGCCTGGATTTTGTATCTGTATGTATGCAACACATCAATAAAATATAAACACCCGCCAGGTGCAGACTGACCACGATGAATGAGTGATGGGGGACCAAGCATTCACAGAATGGGCAAGGAGTTAGGGGGCTGAAGGTGGGAAAAAGGGGCTAAGTGTTGAGCCTAGAGGGCTTAAGCCTTGGGAATAATATTTTAATATTATTCCAAAAGAGAAGTGCATTATATGTTTTAACCTAAGTCCTTTTGAAGGACATGTGATTTCCAAATGGTGGGAGGCATGCACGTTGCCGGAACGCATGCAGCCGCATGGGCGACAAGTGTCAACCCTGACCATGCAATAGAAAGCCGCGATGAGCCGTGTTGGGGGTTCTCTTCTCCATTTCGACTCATGAACTGCGAGAAGGAACAGATCTGACCCCTGCAGAAACACCCTCGTACATTTTTTGAACTGTCTGAACCTGCGTTGACCCTTGCGTGGATTGCCTGTCACGCATTCCCGACACCAAAGCGTGAGTCTATCCTGGGCAGGGGAATGGGAAATGGCCATTCGGCCGAGGGGAGAAAGAGAGAGCCTGTGTATGTCTCTGCAAACCCGTGTACACCCTCTGTTGGGAGAGCCGAGAAGACTGTGTTCAGTTGATGAAAAACCCGATTCCTCCTCCCATTCTGCACCAGAGAATCTGTGTAAAATCCCCGTGGAAATTGTTTCTCATGCAATTCCTAAAATCAACACCATATGGATTAGCACATGAGTTGCTGTCCAGTGCAGGTGGTAATTGTGCCTGTGTGTGATCTCTCTCTAGGTGAGGGAGGTGGATGTTGTTGGAAGAGGTTTCTTCCAGAGAGTGTCCAACACCAGCTTCAGGCTCTGAGACTTCCTGATCCGGCCTGTTGCCGAGACCCAGAGAGGGAGTTTAGCACCGATGGACTGTGCGTGTGAAGGTGTATACTCCTGGGTGGAACATGCATGTGGGAAATGAGAGTCTGGTAGTAGTGGGCGTAAGATGACATCTTTGGGAAGAACCTTTCCAAATACTTCTGTGTTGTTTCCCTGTAACCTCAGCCTAGCCTAGAATTCCTTGCCTTGGGGTGGAGCTCAGTCCCAGCTCGGGGGTGATCCTCTGCTGAGTTGATGAGCAGTGTGGTCTAAGGCTGGGTGGTTCGTGGAAGGCCTGCACTTGGTTGGTGGATTTCACCATTGTTACAAGATAAGTGTTTAACTATGTTCTTATCACATTTTGGCATGACTGTGCTGTATAAATTATCATGTTTTCCGCTGTGTATATGAATTAGTATGAAGTGCAAGTGATTGTTAATTATTGCAATAATTCATATGAATACTCTGTGTTGAGTGTGTTTAATTGCTTAAATGCATGTGGTGTATATATATATACTGGACTGTATGTGTTATGTAAATCAAACGTAAGTGTATACCGATTGTTATATTGTGCATTATAAGCCTTGGTTTAGCAAAAGGTACACTACAAAGTGGTATTAGACTGAAGGTTTCGACACTGAGCCTAGATGGGCCAGTGGAGCGGTCTCTGGACTGAGAATGTGAGGGGAAATTGAGTCGGGAGGACCAATTTCGGACCTTGGTTTGCTCCGAAGCGTCAAGGAGACACTTGATGAGTTTTTATTAAGAACTCAGTAAGTTTAGCGGTGCAGTGAAACTGCAGCCGATATGGCCTATGACCACGGGGAGACAGGTCTCTACACCAATGGCGTTAGAAACTTAGGATCTGTTCGGGAGGGAAGGCGAGCCCTCGTGACCGTCGGATCTGGAAAAATGTGCGTAAGGATTAAAATTCCTTTGGAAATGGCACAGGAGTGTGGAAATCGCGCTACGCGAAATCCCAATTTGGTTAGGAACGGTCTGCGCCGTCAGATCTCAGTCGGAAAACTTGACAGCCGTTGGATCTACCGGGAGGTGTTTGAAGGTTAAACCTCAGAAACTAGGGGTGAAAGCTCTGAAATAGATCTAAACCATCCGAACGACGGAGGACACGTGTCGTGAGATTTTCCATTTTGGGAAATCGAGATATCGACATTCGTGAAATCGGGAGTCATGATGACATGAGATCGAGAATTTTCATGGTGGAAGTCCCGGGAATGATCTGAGCTGTCCATCTGAGAAGGACAGGTGGCAGAGATTGAGAGATCTCATGAACTCGAGAGTTCACAGGGTGAGAGCCCAAATATTGGGTACTCCAAGTCACGAGGACGCGAGAAGCGAGAAGGAAAATAGCCGTTGGATCCGGATCGCAGGAGGACCGTTGGATCCGGATCGCAAGAGGACCGTTGGATCCGCACGTGGGATCGTGTATCGGAGCCTCGTGAGAAAAGGCTCGAGAATTTGGCCACGGGGGTCACGAGTTGCTGGAAGCGATACCCCAACAGTCGGAGGACAGTGTGGGCCATAGCGAGGCCGATGAGTGGAATACAAGTGGCACGAAGCCTCGAGATCTCGCCGCGAGAAGTCTCGAAGTATTGGCGTTAGGATTCGCGAGTCATGTAGTGACGAGAGACGAGGTTCGTGTGGTCGCGTGACAGAGGTGGGACCCGCGTGGTCGACGGGTGGACACGCGTTACCTGGAGATAGGAGTCGACACTCCGTTGAATTCTCGCATCTTGGGGGTTCGCGGAATAGGAGGGTGAAAGCTCGACGGTTCAACCAGCGAGGTTGCGAGGTTGCGAGGTTTCGAGTAGCGGAAGTCCGTCGAGGGAGGAGTCAACTCAGCGTTGACCTATCACGTCTCGGAAGATTGCAACGGGAGGCACAAGATTTTGACTCACACACTCACGAAGGTGCGAGTTGCGAGAGGCACTGACATTTAAGCCTAGCCTACGGTTACATGTGGAGAGGGCACTAACAAAGAAAAGAGCCATACCTTGTCGCATCTCGGGTATCGGCGTTTAGAGGAATGATTCGAAGGTTTTCGACTCACGAACTCGCGAGATCGCGAGTTGCGAAAAGGGTGACTTGGGTTTCGTATATTTAACTGTCAGATCTTCGTGGACCGAGATTCCGAAGTTTCGAAGTCCCAGAAATTACAGAGCCAGACAGCTCAGAAAACTCTGTGAAGTTGAAATGTCTTTCGTTCTTGTTCGTATTAGTTATAAATGTTGTGGATTGTTCATGAAGTTTAATGGCCTGACAATTTCGAATTCAATTGCACGGTGCGTGTGCAGAGTTCAACGAAGGCCAGAACTCCAGTTAATCAATGCCGAGTATGGAGTGGGGAAGAGTGCAGATTAGCCCTAAAATGGAAGACGAACGAGAAGGAAAGGATGTTAACTTAGGAGTCGAAGGATCGAACTCTAATGGGCATGGAAAAGAGATGGATAAGGAAGAACATATGATGCAACTCATCGAAAGATTGCAGAAGGATGCCCAGGCTCGCCTAATTGATAGCCGAAAGCTCATGAAAATCCGGGATCGGCAGGGTGAATTCAATTTAAAAATGTTGAAGAG
>SNQJ01S0011061.1:17113-28296 GCA_010110895.2 Picea sitchensis
TATATATATATATATATATATATATATACTGGACTGTATGTGTTATGTAAATCAAACGTAAGTGTATACTGATTGTTATATTGTGCGTTATAAGCCTTGGTTTAGAAAAAGGTACACTACAAACTCCTTCAATTTCGACTCAATCTCCGACTTCGGCTACCAGTGGTATCCTAGGTAAGGCCTCTTTTAAAGATGTGCAAAATATTCCCCATTCTTCTTCTTGTTTACTGGTTCAGGAAGCTCTGGCTCTTTCTATTGTGGTAGTGAAATATATTGTAACTAAGGTGGATTTTTACAGTACAAATGAACTTGTCTCGTTTTAACGGTCTTTGGTCACGTCTTGTTGATTTGCATAACTTGGTTTTAGACTACTGGAAACACAAGTTAAAAGGATATTCTTTCATTTACCCTTGTGCCAAGGGGTTCTTCATCACTGTGTTTGATCTAGCTGAAGATAGAGATTTTGTTTTCAAATCCGGTCCTTGGTTTTTGGGGAAATCTGGATTATGCTTAAAACCCTAGACTCCATCCTTTGATCCATTAACGAATACTCTTTCCACGACTCTAGTTTGGGTTAGAATTCCAAATCTTCCTCTGCATCTTTGGGTTTTACCCTCTCTACGAGCTATTGGTAATTCTCTTGGAAAATTCCATTACAAAAGTGAGGAAACTAAGAACTGTAATATCACTACTTATGCTCGAATTTGTGTGAAAATAGACTTCAACAAAGGGTTTCCATCTAAGGTAAACTTGATAGGTGAAAAATTCTCTTGGTCTCAAAAGTTGGACTATGAAAATGTGTCTTTCTGATGTAGTGTTTGTTTTGAAATAGGGAATTTAGCAACACATTGTCGAAAGGGCCAAGATAAGTAAGGAAACATCAACATAAGTCAACCCGATGGGTTGGTGCTAAAGTAGAACATCAAGTGATTAACAAGATTGAGCTAGTTGAATCAAACCTCCCTTCTAATGAGAAAGAAGTGAAATCACAAGATTTGGGGAAAGATGAAATTGATATTCTCCCATATATGAATCAGGAAGCATCAAAAGAGAAAAATGTGGTACCCCAAGATGCGGTGAGAGAGGAATCCACTATTCCCCCAAATCTAGACCAAGAAGTAGAAATTTGGCTTAGTCCTTGGACAAAGGCGAGCTGGGTGGTCTAGGCAGAAGAGGGGGAAGTCCCTAGATCAATCAGAGCCTCTAGATCAAGGAAAGATAGGATTGGAAGGATCAACTCTAAATTTATCAAAAACAAAGGAAGCTTGGAATACAATAGTAAAAAGGAAAAAATCTCCCTTAGTAGCATAGTGAGTGGTGACAAGAAGTCAAACACATAACAACAAAGAACTTTTTGATAATGTTTTTTTAAAATCATATGTATTTTGAATATTTTCTATATGCAGTATACCTGCACTATCGATACTTTTGTAGTAGTAGTAAGATTGAAAGTATATTGTCTGAAGAACAAGATAAAGGAATTGTGTTGACATAAACTTTTTTGAAACAACCTGTCAACTCTCTTTGTAATTGACTCTCAATTTTGGCTACCTTCAATAAAAAATTTCCCCAATCATGGTTTAAAAAAAAAATTTAACATCCTTGAAGGTACAATCTTACAAGTTTTGAGGAATCAATTTCAATTTCCATTTGAATTGGAACCTTAGTGTTGAGAAGACCACAACTGGTGGATAGAAACCCTACGGTCGTCTTGACAATAAATTTATAAATGTTTAGCTCTGGGATTGGGATAAGAAAAAAACGTTTTCAACACTTAGTTATCCCAAATATTCTTTATAGTTGTAAAGTAGGCCTGAACATTTCTCATGAGACTGGGAGGAAAATTGTACAAAGCCACAATGTTGGACCCTATAGACCAGGATTATATGAGAATAATCTTCTCAACATGTGGTCCTCATGGAGCCTTCTTAGCGGACCGCTAACGAATATTTTTGTCATCTTTCTATGAGTGAATGCTTTGGATTATGATGAAAAGACCAAGAGGATTGTCTTCAAAGGTGAATGGTAAAATATTATATTAATATTTTGACCTCTACAAGATTATATTTAAGGTTAAATATTCAACTCATAACCTTTGTTTGAGTATAAATGTTTCACTTAAGAGGTTACATATTGGCATAACTACTTTACAACTTTTAAGAAGAGGTGTCCTTTTTTTTGAATCTAGTGTTTATGGGATTTGTAATGTATCTTTTTTTCCCCATATTTACTTCTTTATTTTGATCTATCAATTGGTTTTTCAAATTTGATGGAGTCTTGACGAGTGCTAGTCATGATCACATTATTTAGTTTGATCAAAGTGATCAATTCCCTTTCCCTGTCCAAATTATCTAGATCATGTGCCCCTCTTCATCCCCCAAAAGTTTCAATGACACGAGGATATTAAAATTGGATGGGTTAGACCTTAGGTGATTATATATATTTATCAATGTCACACTCCTTAGTGTTACACATTATTTTGTCGCAACTAATGATGTTCACCTACTTTCCATCATCCGAAGCTTAAAAGCCATGATCACTTGAGAAAGACCTTTCCTTGAAAGAAGTCAGAATGTATTTAAAAACACTTTTTGTGAAAGTGTTGCATGTTGCGCCATTGCAACATGCAACACTCTTAAGTGTCACATGTTGCACCACTGTATCATGCGACAATGTCTCATGTTGCTAGTTCACAGGGTGCGACATTGTTTGGAAGGGAGGAAAAAGGAAGAAATTCATGAAGTTTCTAGAGAGAAAATTTGGATATGAGGTATCCTCCGATTGGTTTGGATCTCACCCGTACTCCTAATTTGGGGAGATCCTAACCTCCTCTTAAATCTATAAAAGGAGACTTCTCTCATGATAAAAGGTTAATAGCTAGTGGAGAATAACTAGTAGTGAGTAATGGTTGATAGATTTTGATTTTGATTTGAGATTAGAAGATTGTTCTTTGGCCTTGCAAGATTCTTGTGTCAAAGTATTCAGTTGATGGTGATGGAACTCATGGAAGAAATGTGGGTATTGGAGCAATGAACCATTGGAAAGAGCCTCACAACATCGAGGCACTGGTTGTAACTCTTCCATTATTATTAATACAATAACATGTTTTCTTTCCTATAAATATTGTTCATTGTAAACTATCTTTATTACATTTCTCCTTGGTCATTTGTATAGATTTGTCGAAATACTATTGTTGCTTTGACTGGTTAGCTTGTTTTCTTATGTAGGTTTCTATTCAAAAGCCTCTGAATCAAGCTAGGAGATACAATCAACAAGGACAAACGTCGATAAAGAGGTATGAGTCCTTACTTATCAGTATTTCGATTGTATGAATCTAAGGAAAGTAATATGTTCTATGTTGTTTTGTTCCAGCTTTGGGTTCCCAAGCTAGGGAGATTGGTCTATGTACGCATTGGCTAATTTGTCCATAAACAAAATTGGCGACTCTGTTGGGGAACATTCCTCTAGATTTTTTCTCTTGGTCTTCCTTCCTTGCCTTGTTTTTATCTCTCTGAGTCATTTCTTGATACTGTTTGATCATTAGACCTTGAAATTCACCGGAAACTTTCTATGATTTTTTGTTTTTCAAGTTTTGATTTATTGTCACACCCTCCATTTGAGACATAGAGCGACACTATCGCACTGTATTGACTTGTAGCCTGCGACACTCTCTGTTGTTGCATAGTAGCCCGTGACACTGCTTGAAAGAACAAATCTTTTATTTACTTTCCTCCCCAGATTTAAGATCTGGATCTTGTTGTGTATTTTAGGTTTTCTTAATAGTTTTAAAGTTTGATTTGGACTATTTCTTTTGTTATTGAAATTTTTCATTGTTAGCTTTATTTTGGATTTTTTGATTACTGTTGAAAGGGGTATAATCTCTTAGGTTTGTCTTCGAGTGTCTCTTAGTCTAGCTTTTGATTGCTATTACCGAATTGTTTGTTTTTGGATTATTTGGTGAGAAGAGAGTTTTTCTTTTTCTTGAATACTTTATTTTTCAAAACAAAAGCAATTTTTTTTTTACACATTGCCTTGATCACTTTTGATTTTAAAGAAATTCGTTTATTTTTAACTTTATCTTTGAAAGAAAAAATTGTGTTTCTCGCACTACATTAGTTGGAGGGCATTCTTAGTTGTTTTGAGTAGTAAATTTCTTGGTATTTATGAAAATTTGGGACATTGTGCACTCAAGAATATAAAAGTTTTCTCCCTCTCGTAATATAGCTTTAATTGAAGTAACATATTGAATTTTCATCTCTTTGAATCATTTCATGTCGGTCAAAAAATCATCTCGTCCATGCCATTTTCTTCTTGAGTAAACAACAACCATAAAATCAACGCTAATAAAATTTTATTCGATTTTTTTTTATTGGTAGCAAACCAACATTAGATTAGTTGAAGGGCTTTGGAATAGGTGTTGAGGTTAACTCTCCAAAGCTACAAAACAAACTTAGAATCTTGATATAGGGAGAGAAATCCATTTGCTACATCAGTTTTTTGGGTAGCCCTTCTCACACAGGGGTCAATCACGAGGTCACATTGGGGCCAGTAGAGTAATTAAACCTACCTTTTTGGTCTTGGTGGCGTGGTCTGCACATATTAAAAATGGTATTGAAAGACACTTGGGGATCACTTGAGAGGAAACTCTCAAGGGGATTTTGGGTCTTAATTTCCCTACCCTTGCATGTATACCTGAATGTTGATTGTTTCTGTAATATACCAGATATAAAAAGTATGTAGAACATAAATAAAATGCTAGAAATGGCAGAATAACAACAATATAACTAGAATAATCACCACAATAACACTGAAATGATATAAGAATAACAAAATAAATAACACTTTGTTTCTGAGAGAAATGTTCACGAGCCTCTTCGAGGGGGCAACCTCCAGTTGAGCAGAGCTCTATTACAATAATCTCCAAGCTAGGGTTCTCATACCCTCGACTCCTATTTATACTAAATATGTCTATCAAAACAAGCATCTAGAGGAATATCCTTCTAGAAGAAGGAGCTTCTATTAGGTCTTCTTACATTCGACTTATTCTATTTTATTGCAAGGCCTTATTAATATTGACCTTTATTACATCCGATATATTGTTCTACCTATGTGAGGGTTAGGACCTTAACATGTCCTCCCCCTTAAAAACAACCTTGTCCTCAAGGCTTGAGATGTGGAAATTGCTGTAGAATGGTAGCTGGTTCCCAAGTGGCATCTGTTGGAGTTGTATCTTTCCACTATATTAACACTTCCTTGATGGTTCTTTGATGCAGGCAACGCTCACGCTGGTCCAAAACTGCTTGTGGATGTAGCCAAATGGATCCTTCTTCGGCTAACTCGGGAAGGTTGGTTTGAATTTGGCACTTAGTTTCGATCACCTTCTTTAAGTAGGAAACATGAAAAACAGGATGTAGCTTCGAATGACTGGGAAAAGCTAACTGATAGGCCAGCTGTCCCACACACTTGAGAACTATATAAGGACCATAAAATTTGGGTGCTAGTTTCTGACAATGCTCGATCTTGAGGGAATTCTTCTTGTAAGGTTGCAGGCGAAGAAACACTTGATCCCCTTCTTCAAATTGACGTTCAGAGTGACCTTGATCTTCTTGTGGCTTCATGCGATTCTGTACCATGACCAAATTATCTTTGAGGGTACAAAGAATAGCCTCTTGAAATATAAGTGTTTGGTCAACCACCTGGACCTTCGAGACACCAGGTAAGTATGAGAGAACTGAAGGTGGCTTCTGTCCATATACTGCTTCAAAAGGAGTCATGCGTGTAGTTGTATGGTATGAAGTGTTGTACCACCATTTAGCTAGGGGTAACCATTGAGCTCACTGATTTTTCTTTTCCGAGGAAAAACACCTCAAATATGTTTCCAAACATTTGTTGACAACTTCTATTTGACCATCAGTCTAGGGATGATAAGTTGTACTGAGATGTAATTGGGTGCCTTGTAGCTTGAACAGTTCTTTCCAAAAATTGCTTGTGAAAGTGGGATCGCGATCAGAAACAATAGAGTGTGGCATGCCATGGAGCTTGAAGACATGATCCATGAAATTTTGAGCCATTGTGGATGCTATAAGTGGGTGTTGAAGAGCAAAAAAATGAGCATACTTGGAAAGGCGATCAACAACCACCATGATGACTGATTTATTTCCCGATTTGGGTAAGTCTGCAATAAAATCCATAGAGATGTCCTTCCAAATAGCAAGTGGAATCAAGAGTGGTTGTAGTGTGCCCATAGATTTGACTATTTCTCCCTTGTTGCGTTGACGCACATCACATTCAGTGACAAAATTATGAATGTACTGTTTCATACCATCCCAGAAAAAAGAACGTTTGACCCTGTCATAGGTTTTGGTGAACTCGAAGTGCCCCTCTGTCGGTGTAGCATGAAGCTTAGAAAGTACCATGGATTTAAGCTTTGATTGTTTACTTAAATACAAACGACGTTTGTATCGAAGCTCATCATGGAGCCAAGCTGTAATTGTTGGATCAACTGCAAACTTTTGGGATCTTGTAGCCATTCCTGGCGAATAGCTTGGAGCCAATATGGTACAATGAAATAAAGAGAAAAAAAGGATCCTTCATCTTCATATTTGCGGGAAAGTGTATCCGCAACCACATTTTCTTTGCCTTTCTTGTAAATGATCTCATAATCATAGCCAAATAACTTAGTTACCCATTTTTTTTTTCCCTGGAGAGGAAATGCGTTGTTCCAAAAAATACTTGAGGCTTTGATGGTCTGTCTTAATTTGGAAGCGTTGCCCCAAAAGATAAGGGCGCTACAAATCAACAACATGTAGAATAGCCAACATTTCCTTTTCATAGATAGATTTGCCCAGATTTCTTTCAGATAGTTGCTTTCTGGTAAAGGCCAAAGGCCGACCCTCTTGCATAAGGACAACACCAATTCCTTTCCCTGAAGAATCACATTCCAAGACAAAGGTATTTATGAAATCAGGAAGGGCCAAGATTGGAGTGGTGCACATGGCCATCTTCAAGGTTTGAAAAGCTTGAGCAGCAGCTGGAGTCCAAG
Source organism: Picea sitchensis (assembly GCA_010110895.2). Classification (NCBI taxonomy): domain Eukaryota; kingdom Viridiplantae; phylum Streptophyta; class Pinopsida; order Pinales; family Pinaceae; genus Picea; species Picea sitchensis. The sequence goes on from SNQJ01S0011061.1 coordinate 24,156, forward strand.
TGAAAGAGTTCTTTTTTAGGAGAGCAGTGAGAGGTGCTGCAATCTTTTTGTAATTCTTAACAAACTTGCGGTAATAACCTGTTAAGCCCATAAATCCATGCAAGATTTTGAGAGTCTTTGGGTGAGGCTAGCCTTGCATAGCTTCAACCTTTTTAGGATCCACCCTGACGTCATCCTTTCCAACTAGAGCAATGTTCACGATAAAATAATTTAGGTATATGATTTAGGTGAATTATTCTGCCATTTTATCCTATAGAATTTGGGCGAATCATTTTTAAAATAGCGAATCTCATTTTTGGAAAAACCATGGAAAATTAGCCCATGAGCGAAATTTAGCCCCTAAAATCATCCATGGTGTTGTTGGTTACATCCTTCTTAATTTTGGGCTATTTTCTCCTTTTAGCATTGATATCTACATAATTCTTATACCTCCTCCTATGCACTTTAGGTGCCTAGATTCTGAATCCAATCCCATGACTGTCTTTTATGGCTCAATTGATTTCCATGGATTTCTCTTGTGCCCCAATCTGACCTCTGAGCCAGAAGTTATGGCTCTTAGAGTGAATTGGTACCCAAAAGTTATCCTAGATGGTCTGGCTTGTAACTCCCTCATACAAGTGCCCTCTAACGAAAAATTTATCGTGTTAGAAAGATCTCACCGAGCTCTATCATTTTAGAAGAAAAAAATCTATGTCTTCGAAGGAAATATAATTTCATAAAAATTGGACTTCTAAAAATGTTGTTTGGGCCTTCAAAATTGGCCTGCAAGTTAATCACCTGTAAAACACCAAATTTTCTGCGCAATTTTCACTAATTTCTAAGAATTTTGATTAAATTTTGCTGAATGAGATGTCGATGTGGCATCCTGGTCCACTTAGCACCCCCAAAATGATTCCATGTCACCTTCCATCCCCTCTCTTTCTCCTTTCCTTACCTCTATGGGTGTGCAGATTCTTTAATCTTTGGGACCCACAATCCATTGTTTCCCATGTGGCATCTGTTCATTGGGTCATGGGGTTGGGAGGTCCCCATCCCACACGCGTTTTCCCCAATGTGCATAATTTCACGCCACTTTGATCCAACAACGGAGGATAAGAGGGGGTTGACGATGATCAACGGTTGGGGTCTCATTCCACCCCTCCCCCTTGCCATTGTGTCGATCGTTAACAAAGGGGGGGTCCAAAATGGAAATTGTTGGTTTTCGATAGTGTGACGTGGAAGCCCCACATTCATTTCAATCCCCCATGGTGGTTTCCAAAACCACTAGGGGATTCCCCTAAAATCATGGTTCCGAGGTCTTGAGGTCATGGTTCCATAGGTCAGTCAAGGGCCCCACCACCATGGCTCCACATTAGCTACCACCTGCCACACTTGCAACCCATTTCCATCGTGTACTTGCCACCGTTTCAGTACAAATCACCCTTGCCACATCAGCTGACACATGGCCTCCATGTCATGATTGTGTCACTGTATGGAAAAATACGAAATGTTTTCCAATTTTACCATTTTTTTTCCAATTTTACCAAATTTCCAATTTTTTTTAATTTTCCCCAAAATGCCCAAATTCAAATTATTTTTGTGGCTTCCATTGAAGCTCTATAACTAAGCTCTATATAACCAATTTTGTCCTTGTAAGTTCGAATTCAACTTCTGCATCAATCAATTATCTTTGAGCGCAGTTGGTCAACATTCCTGGGCACAAATTTCATTCCATTTCGTTCACGAATTGGGGAATTTTTACCCAATTTCACCCAATCTGCCATGACTTTACTGTAACTTCAAATTCGACCAATTACAGGTCTGAATTCTCTCATATGAGGATTATAAATTGGGGATTTCTAATCCCTGGGCCATATTTCCCAGATTCCCCATGAATTTAACTATAGAAATTGGGTTTTTTTCCCAATTTCGCCCAACTACTTCTAAGTATGGTCATGGTTGCACTACAATTTCCAAAATTCACCCATTTACAAGCCTGAAAATGCCCAATTAGAGATTGAAATTGAAACATTTTTAAAAACATAATTATGCAATGCAAACAACATGCAATTCATGCATAAACATGTATAGTAAAACATACATAATTTATTTAAGCATTCACACAGTAAATATCATAAAAACATAGATAAAATAAAACTTATCTTTTTAATAATTCATCAACTGCGTGCAGACCTCAAACTTTCCTCCCAACCATAGACTTTGTTTCTCACAAACTCTTAGCATGGAAGGCTTCCTAAGCCCTAACCAACACAATAAAACTCAGGTCAAGGTGCCAACTATTGCAACTAGCCTACAACCTCTCATTTCCCACAGCCTATCCCACCATACGAAGTGTACCCCTTCTCTACTCAACAGTCCTTTGGTTGTCCCACTTCCCTTCTAGGGCTTCATAAACATGGAAGACATAAAGTCTTATAGATCTATAACTATTTCCCAGCACACAGGGAAATAAATTCCCAATAGTTCTCTCACCTAGAGATAATGCTCACAGTCCTGGCAAACCACTTCTTCAGAATGCACACAATCCTGAAAACATGCTTCTTCTCCTTAAACTAACCATATTTTCTGGTTACAATCAAATCCAAGATACCAAAATATAGTACCAATGATGGATGGCAGGGAGAGTATGGATGGAAATTGTGAATGAGAGAATAATGAGAGAATGATTAGAATGATCCCCAAATACACTAAGTTCCCCCAATATATTTGCATGTTCCCAACTTGACACTTGTCATGATGGGAACTACATGGGCCCCACTTGGGATATGTTCCCCACTTTAGGAAGTTAGGATAAGATATCTCATGATTTAGACTATAGGAAATATTAATATAATATTCCCTTGGGCTTAAGCCCCCTTGGATTAGCCCCTCTTCCTAGACTCTTAGCCCCCTTTCCCTTCTAGTGGATTTCTAGCCCCCCATACTCTTTTGTCTGGTTGGTCTACAATAGTGATGTATGTTTATTAATAATATGAGTGTGATTACATATTACAATGATATGATCGCTGGCCTTTTTAGTATCTAGGCTCTCCATCCTAATAACCACATTGACAATCTGGCCTCAAAACATGTATACAAAGGCACTCTGGCCCAAAATATCCTGGCTCACTAGCCTATATGTACATTTAATATTGGGGTTTGGCCTAGGGTTATTACATCACATATTGTAATCTATAGTGGTGGTTCACCTCCATGACCTTAACACCTCCCTCCTTCTACCTCTTTTTTTTCAATGGTTTCTTTTTAGCATTGACCTCTTTCTTGTGCTCACATTAACTCCATGTTAATGTATGTCACGTCCTATGCTCACACTAGGTATTGGAATAGTATATAACACCTCTTTTTCTTGCATTATACCCACACCAATGTATGTTTCCTCTCATGCTTGTATTAAGTCATTCAATGGAATATGGTGCCTCTTGTGCTCATGTTATCTAGGTGTGTTGTATCTTTGTTATTTGTACTAATTATCAAGGCTTGGGGCCTCCATGGAAAATTTAGGAACTTAAATGAAGCCAAATAGGGAGACTACCCCATAACCATGTCAGGGAATTAGCTCATGCTACACACACTGGAAGGCCAACTCCCATGCATAATTTTTTTTCTTTTTTTTATACACCTATTTTCACTTTCCTTGCTTCTTTTCTTCCTTGTAACTTGATTCTATTATCATATTATGGATAGGAACTCCTCCAAGGGGGGTAAAATAACATATAATATTATCGCTTGAGTACTCACATATGCCAACCCATTGAGAGGTTCTTGTACAATTAATTCATGTGTTTCATTCATACATGACCCACCCAATGATGATACGATATCTTTCAATATTTCTCTTATCTTATGGACCACCTTGTTATCCACAATTTTGGTCTTTGTGATGATGTCATGGTGATGTCATGATGATAGAAAATCAAACTCCTCATTAAAGAACTCCTTCCTGAAGAGGGTTGCTCTTATCTATTTCCAGAAATCATGTTTTGAAGATAGTTCGCAGGCTGCATATATACTCTTCTGCGAGAATGATACATTCCCGCATGCTACATTCAACTAGGGTGCGAACTTTTCGCACTGTAATCATTGACAGGGTGCGAACATATTTTTACAAAGGAAAAAGCTAAGATTCTCGAGCCTTCTAGAA
>SNQJ01S0011061.1:28306-41964 GCA_010110895.2 Picea sitchensis
GACTAGGTATTGAATATATTAATTTGCTTGTACTTCGATTGGTTTGTACTGTTGTGATTGGACGGCACAAGAGCATCGAAGCGAAGCAAGGAACAACAGAGATTTAAGGAGAGCATTCATAAGGTATGTCCACTATCCATTTCTCTTAGTTCATTCAATAGTCTAGATCTAGGGAAAGAGTGGTATTCTGTCTTGTTTTGTTCTAGATCCAGATGGATCTAGGGAGATTGGTCTGTGTCCGCACTCACGAATTTATCCTGAAACACACCTTCCTAGAGTTCCCCTCACCCAAACCTATTTATTTAATACTTATATGGGATCCATAGATCCATTCCTTACCCTGGTCATTAGTTTGGCTCATATTAACCCTCATGAAACCCATTTTGGATATATTATATATTTAGGGATTTAATTGGGGATACAAATCCTCAATTGGACCCATGGCACTAGGATGCCTCATTTCGGATCCATAGAATCCCAAACCTCTTTGTACTCACCATTTTTGTAGTCAAAGTGAGTAAAAATTCATTAAGCCTACCCAATCACATGGTTAAAAGTGTGTCATGGGTTCCTGAGAGGGTATTTCATCTATGTTCTACAACACACATAATAGAGACGTAGTTTAGACCTAAACAATTGCACACATTCTCAATAAACCTGTGGTATTGAGTCAACACACTAATTACAAATATTTGATATGAATTAAACCTTCCAATGGATAATTTTACATACACCTATTCCTTGAGGTCATTTCCTTGCTTAATTATACCCTTCAATGCCTCTATGTAAAGTCTTCAAGGATATTGTTGGTACCCTGTTATACCATCTAGAAAGATTCTAAACTTATGATATTTTCCCCTTAATATATCTCTTTTTGGCACATTCTCCATCCATCCTATCTTAATAAAGACATTCCAAGGCATAATTAGGTAAATTCCTATTTTATTTTTAATTATTAAAAATCATCATATTAAAATAGTTTAAATTTAGATTTTATAAAAAATTACAGGAAAACTTAGATCTTGTAATTCGTCATTCATCGAGATGGTTGCAGGTCGAATTGGAGGAAACAAGCACTTGGAACGTATCCTTGTCTTCATTCCATGGTATGTGTCCTCCTGGATATAAGAAAACTGACCAAGAAACCTCAGTCAATGCTTGGTCAACTCAGGTATCTAGAGGAAAATATTTAACAACAAGAACACGCAATGATCTTTAGATTCAATTTCTCGATTGATGAGGACGATTTTTCCAGGACATGGGTTTTGTGCATAACTTGCCCAATTAGGTGGTGTATGGTCATATTTTCTAGAGAATGCACAATTTGGGAGATATGGCTGTTTTTCTAAAGATGAAATGCCTAGATTTTCTATTCCGACCATTTTCTCCAATTATATACCAAATCAAGGTTGAATCAACATATTTAGGATCTGATCATTTGCTTTATTACTCCTTGAGAATATTTCTAGGATAAATGTTACATTTAATTTTGTGTAAATAATCTAAATCTGAAGCTTTTTGGGGATTCAAATTACAAAACTTCTATACTCAGTTTGTAAATGATCTTATGAATAATAGAAATGCTTTGATTTTCTTTAGTTAGTGTTCTTCTTCTTTTGTGCATGAACTAGGACAAGAGGCCCCCCTTGCTTTGGTCCATGTCACTATTGTACATTGTTGTGCATAAGCTTTGATTTCCACATTTTCTTTCTTTGGTAATTTGTTTTACTCTTTTGTTTATATAACAACACTCTAATTTCTAGATTTAAATTTCAGATTTTACTTTAGTTTCCACTTGCAATTTAGAGTTGATTTAAAATTTAGATAATTGATTTAGTATTCTTCCAATCTATAACCTTCATAAAGTCGAACAAAGTACCATTGCAAAGAGTCCACAACCATTGTGGAAAATTTCACTTTGCAACCTGTTTTTCTACTAGTGGGACGATGATCAATTTAGATTGAAGAAGTTATATTTTATTTTGAAATTCCTTGCATTTGAATAAGTGATAGACCTCCTTCCAACCTTTAAAATTGACTAGTTGACATAGTATTGTTGCAAATATCTCACAACCAATGTGGCAAACTTCACTTTGTAGCCTATTTTTCTACTATTGGAACTATGACAAACTAAGGTTGAAAGCATTATATTTTAATCTATAGTATTTTCATTTTGCATGTGTGTTAAAACATTCTTTCCAACCTTTAAATTTCACTAGTTGAAAAAGTACCATTGCAAAGAGCTCACAACCAATGTGGAAAACTTCACTTTGTAACCTATTTTTCTACCATTGGAACTATGACAAAGTAAGGTTGAAAGAATTAAATCTTGTTCAAATTTTTTAGATTAGGTTAGATTGAAATTTCTATATTTAAAAGGATAGTTTATGATTAATTTCAAGTTGTATTTCCTTCTTAGTCTGTAGAAAAAAATTTCGAAGCTAATTCCCTCACATACAATGATTGTTCCTCGCAATTTTACCAACCCTGGATTGACATGATAAGTGTCCTATTTATGAAAATAAATTAGGCTGAAATTTTTGGCACCGTTGTCGGGGAGGCACTAAAGGAATTGTTTTTGAAATCTTTAGTTTTCACTAAAAAATCCAAAAAATAAAATAAAAAAGTATTTTTGTTTGTTCACATGTTTATGACCAGGAGGAGCGAAGGAGGAAAGACATAAGGTAAAAACTTGCACAACCACTTTTATGAGTCTTCAATAGACCTCATCATGTTGGACCGATGTGTTTCCTTTATATGAGTGTGTTTTTCATGGAAAATATAACTCGTGTGAAAAGACAACTTGGTGACAACAGGGTCTCAGTAGCATGAGGAGTTCAAGTACATGATTGCCTTTTAGATTTCTTAGGTTTTCTTTGAGTGGTGTGATTTTATTTTTGTTGATTTCATTTATTTTCCTTATATTTAAAGGTGCTGTAAGAACCCCCACTTGAGTATTCATCCATATGCAAGACATGGATTATCAACCAATAAGAAGAATGCAAGACTATTCAAGAACCTGTTGAGTAAAGGAGGATGTTACTTCAAGAAATTTCTCAAATTATGGTAACAATTGAAGATAGATTTGCATCTCGGGAAGAAAAAAAGTTCCATGAGCCACATTTACACTAGGTAGACCTTGAATTTTTCTTTGATCATCCTTTCCAATCTACAGAGAATATCGAAGAGCCATGAACAACATTTAATGGAGAGAATGCATTGGAATAAAAAATTGAAGAATTTCTTGCAAGTTTGTGTTTGTATCCTTTGTGTAAGAGCCAAGTCTTCAAATATCCATAGAGTATGAAAAAGGAGGACATGCAAATCGATGCTGATAAACAAGAGAACCAAAGGAATCATGACTACATTGAACTTTGGTTCCATACAATCATCGATTTGAAGCACCACTTCATTCTTCAACAATTCTTGGCACCAAGTCAATAAAAGCAACTGGTTCCTCATATTCTGGTATCCCTCAAAGCATATATTTCAAACTTGATATGAGCATATTTGTAATCTTGTTATGCACATGGCTCCATTGGAAATATTCCTACACTTGAAAAAGTTTTTTCTTCTTTCAATAGGATAAGATATCATGGAAAAATAAAATGAATAAAATAGTAAAGACACAAATAAGTCTAGTTGTGAAAACTAGGTTACTAGCACAACTGGACATGAGTTTTGCTTGAAAACGAGGAAACTAGTGAGAAAAATTATCAATAAAGTGATGCATGTTGGTTCAATATTGTATTATAGTTCTTAAAAATCATTTGTGTTTTGCTTGCATCAAATGATGTGGGATTCCTTAAGGCCCACCTTCTGATAGATCTCTTCTCATTGACTCCAACACATCATCTAGGATTGAGATTAAAGATGTTTATAAGTACCTTGGGACTTTCATACATCAATGGAAATCATCCTCACTATCAACGATGGGAATTTATCAAGGTCTCTTGATTGACATATATTGCAGGTGACTCGAATACAACACATCTATTCGTTCCTTCCAGGATGTACTTAGGTACCTTGACACTCATTTTCATCACTGGTGACTTATCTCGCATTGGTTAAGGATTTACATTACTGGTCGGTAATCCAATGAATTCTTTCTATGTTCGATTTCAAGAAAATCCATTCACACAGATTGAATTGTAGGGGTTATATGTGAAGACGATATGGTTTATGGTATCAACAACAACTCGGAACAATCATTTTCTTGTTTCAAATTTTCTGTAACAATAGTTTAGCAGTATGTCTATATATTGTTCCGATAGAATATTGTCATGCAGTCTTAAAAAAAAACTTGGTTTATGCAATATAGTTTAGTTTGAGTGGTAGACACCACCGTTCCTTTCCATTCTATTTCCTTTTCCAATAAACAACATATTTCTATCAACACACACAATCAACATTAGCCTTCATATTTTTCATAATTTCAAAGTGTTCTCTAGATTCCAATGCACATCAATTTTAGATTATATTCTCTCTTCATGGATCCTACATCTTCAACATACAATACCAATCTAAGCTCCATACTAATACATGAAGAAGTTGATCAGTAGATAAGAGCTTGAATGAAGACTACATCAAATCAAGATCACACCAAGCACTTATGAAGACATTCAAGATAAAGATAAATCAAATTGAAGACATCCAAGTTGCAAACATCAAAGTTGGGGATATTAAAGTTGTAAGCATTCAAAATCCAAGGATTGGTATAATCCAGACTTGTTGTTTTAATTTGTTCATTTTAAATTAGAAATGAAATAAAGTTTACCTATGTCTTCTATATCCTATCATCTCTATTCTATTGTACCAGTATATCATTCCTATCCTACTATATCATTACATATATCGTTTCTATCCTATCTTATCTATTCTACCCATACCAATATATACCATTTCTACCACATTAAAATCCTATCATCATTCCCTTACCCTACTTCATTACCCATCCTTTCATTCACTATCTAAACACTACCCAAATATACCAATTATTTACTTACCATTACCTCTCCATACATATTTCAAATTTACCCATATAAAATCACTATAAAATCATCCATATTTTACCAACCCGAGTTTACTAGAAATTTCATGTGAACAGAGTAAGTCTTCGGGCCCTTTTTTGACTTTCAATTTTGAAAATTTGGGAACAAATATCATATGTTTCTCCAGCATATACAAAATCGAACAAACACATGTGTTAGCATTTCAATTGCTAAAATAAAAAATATCCAGTGTTTTCACTATTAGAAAGAAATTTCTTCCTTTGCTGATAAGTGAAAACAATTGTGGAAAACAATATTAGTAACTCCTCCAACATATTCAAGACTGAGCTAACACCAGGTGATAAGGATTTTCTGTCAACATGAACAATCTTCATCTGACTTATAAGTCAAATTTTAGTGAAGAAATAAAAATGATTCCTCCAACGCAAGCACATATACAAAGTTTTGGGGTTTCAATTGTTAAAGACAACACTTTATTTTTCTTTTTGAAAAGGGGTTTGAATCTTGTAGTCACTTAAATGGACTTGGGAGAACCTTCTTCAACAAGAAAACCTCAACCAACAACTATAGAAAGGGAAGTTTCTCCAAATTTGGATGAAATAGAAGACAACATACCTACCGATATTTATTTCACAAGAAGAGAATAATCAGGATTGGGAGAGTATCAGGTACCACTCTCTACTTTGATTGCAAGATCAAAATTGAAGAAGAAGAGGAAGCAGGGCAGAGAACTAAAAAGTGAAATCAAAGAAATGATGGTTTTAAAAAGACACATAAAATCTGAGAATGAATTCTTAAAGGAAACCAGTGCCAAGATGAGGAATGCAAATGAACAATTAAAGGAGGAATTGAAGATGTTAAAAGAGGAAAATCAATAATTCATTCAAGTACAGACGAAAACACCAATACAACCTTCCAAGAGGTATAAATTGGGGAAACATGTGAAATCTCAAATAGAGAAACAAGAGGTAAAAGCTACAACCATGAGACATAATAAAGTTAGTAAGACTTCCACATCCAATGTGGATGTTTCACTTAGAGAAACAAGAGCCATCTAAGAAAAAGGAGCAACACAATTTTGTTGAGAATTTTTTATTTTCTCGAGGTCATGCAAAAGAATAAGTCTAGGGGAAATGTTGGCACCCTATTTTACCATCTAGAAAGCTTCTAAACTTATGCTATTTTTCCCTTAATATCTCTCTTTTTGGAAGATTCTCCATCCATCCTATCCTAATAAAGACATTCCAACGAACAATTAGGTAAATTCCTATTTTGTTTTTAATTATTAAAGATCAACATATTAAAATAGTTTAAATTTGGATTTTATAAAAAATTACATGAAAAATTCAGATCTTGTAATTCGTCATTCATCGAGATGGTTGTAGGTCAAGCTAGAGGAAATGGGAACTTGGAATGTGATCCTCGTCTTCATTCCATGGTACCTTTCCTCCTGGATATGAGGAGATCAACCCAAAAATCCTCATTCAACGATTGGTCAACTCGAGTATCTATAGGAAAATATTTAGCAACAAGAACATGAAGTGATCTTCAGACATGATTTCTAGATCGGTGAGGACGAATTTGGAAATTCTAGGACATAGATTTTGTGCACAACATGTCCAATTAGGCATCAAACATGCATATTTTCTACAAAATGCACAATTTGGGAGATATGGTTGTTTTTCTAAAGATGAAATGTCCATATTTTTTGTTGTGGCCGTTTTCTCCAATTGGATACCAAATCAAGGTCGAATCAACATATTTAGGATCTGATTAGTTGCATCATTACTCCTTGAGACTATTTCTGGGCTGAACTGTTACATTTCCTTTTGTATAAATAAGCTAAATTTGAATCTTTGAGGGGATTCAAATTGCAAAACTTCTGAACTGAGTTTGTAAATGATCGTATGCATAATAGAAAGGCTCTAATTTTCTTTAGTTAGTGTTCTTCTTCTTCTATGCATGAAACAGGTGTTGAGGGCCTCCCTGCTTTGGTCCATGTCACTGTTGTACATTGTAGTGCATAAGCTTTGATTTTTTTATCTTCTTTCTTTGGTAATTTATTTTACTCTTTTGTTTACACAACAACACTCTAATTTCTAGATTTAAATTTCAGATTTTACTTTAGTTTCCACTTGCAATTTATAGCTGATTTAAAAGTTAGATAATTGATTTAGTCTTCTTCCAATCTATAACCTTCATAAATTTGAACATAGTACTATTGCAAAGAGTCCACAACTATTGTGGCAAATTTCACTTTGCAACCTGTTTTTCTACTAGTGGGACTATGATCAATTTAGATTGAATAAGTTAGATTTTATTTCAAAATTACTTTCATTTGAATGGGTGATAGACCTCCTTCCAACCTTTAAAATTCACTAGTTGACAGAGTACTGTTGCAAAGAGCTCACAACCAATGTGGAAAACTTGACTTTGTAACCTATTTTTCTATGAGTGGAACTTTGAAAAACAAAGGTTGAAAGTGTTAGATTTTAATCTATGCTCTTTTCATTCTTCATGTGTGTTAAAACATTCTTTCCAACCTTTAAAATTCACTAGTTGACAGATTACTATTGCAAAGAGCTCACAACCAATGTGGAAAACTTCACTTTCTAACTTGTTTTTCTACCAGTGGAACTATGACAAACTAAAGTTGAAAGAATTATATCTTGTTCAAGTTTTGTAGATCAAGTTAGATTGCACTTTCTAGATTTCAAAAGATAGTTGATGATTACTTTCAAGTTTGGATTTCCTTCGTATTATGTAGAACAAATTTCAAAGATAATTCCCTCACATACAGTGATTGTGCCTCACAATTTTACCAACCCTAGATTGACATGATAAGTGTCCTATTTATGTAAATAAATTGGGCTGACATATCTCTTGGAATTTTCTATCTTTGAAACCCTACTTTGTAAGAATACAATCACATATATTGAACCTTTGTATCGACCTAGGATAATTACACCTATCATCTATAACACCTCTACATAAATCTCTTATGATTAGTGTGACTCCAATATTGAAGGCTTATGTGATTAATCCTAGGGTATCTTTGTTGGCATAGTTCTATTCATATCTTGGAATTTTCAACACTGCAATCTCAAGTGATCCGAATTTTAAGGGGGTATATGGTATAAATTTGGATGCAAAAGTCATAAATCTATAAAGCTAATAGATTTCCAATTTGGATCAAGGAGATGCCCACCTCCTCATTAATTAATTGGGCTAACATGTTTCCCATATGGGTCAAAGAGAGTCCCACCTCTCCATTATTGTATTGGGTTTTATTTTCCACTACTTAGTTAGTTGGGTAGTTATATCTATTATTATAATAATAGAGACTCATTTAATGAGCTCCTTCCATTATTGGATTGGGTTTTATTTTCCACTACTTAGTTATTTGAGTAGTTAGATCTATTATACTAATAATAGAGACTCATTTATCGATCTCTTTTTGACTTTGTTCAATGGAGCATTTTGTAATTCTATATATAGGCCTAGGAAGACTTCTAATAATATCAAGTTACTCATTTGGGCTTCTCTCATATTTTCTATTGTTCATTGTGAGATTAATTAACTCTGAGTGATTTACTAGTAATTAGTTTTAGGGGTGAGGCTCCTCTTTGAGCCTCAACTCCCGAGTACTTCATTTACATGTTTTTTTCCATGTTTTTTTTTTCATGAAATATTGGCACGTCTAAGCTCCTCCTCTCTCGGCATTCAAGCCATCCAAATCTCAACCCCCGAGATCCGGATTAGTGGTATGAGAGAGGGTACACTCTCCATTGGGACAAGGGTTTGAAGTATGCTGCATGTTCAAACATTTGCAACAATCACCAACCTCCTTTTGGTACTATTGGAAGCCATTTGCTGGCCCATACACTATAAGCATCACAGTTGGTCCACATGCACTACATGGCTTTTTTTTTTTTCTCTCGGATCTTTGTTCAACGTTACAAGGAGAAACATACATGTATTCACTACATCCATACATGGATTCACTACATCTATGCATGGATCCACTACATCCATTGGTCTACAATTTTTTCAACAAATTTGCAGGGTGTCCATGCTTCCCATGGAGGTTCCACAACCTCTACAACAACCCATGTTTCTCTACAAACCCTTGGCATCCTTTGTGGACCTCTACACTTATCCAAATTCAAAGAGGTGTTGCGACCTCTACACATGATTTCAGAGGCTCTACCACATCTCATTATAAATATCTCTTCAATATATAAAATGGGTATTTCACAGAATCACATTTGGCTTCCTAATTTGAGAGATATCATTGATTGAATCTCATCATGTATTTGACCCAAGGAGGCCATGCATACCACCATTTTCAACAATACTTTTATCTATTCTCAAGAAACTAAAGAAGGATTTCCACATATTGTTGGAAAAATATTTTCAATATTTCAAATGGGTATTTCATGAAATATCATTTGGCTTCCTGGTTTGAGAGATATCATCGATTGAATATCGACATGTATTTGACCCAAGGAGTCCACGCGTACCACCATATTCAATGGTATTTTTATCCTTGATAACAAAACTAAAGAAAGATTCCACATATGGATGGAAATATATCTTCAATATCTAAAATGGGTATTTCACGAAATTTCATTTCGTTGTATGGTTTATGAGATATATTTATTTGAAACAACACATGTCTGTAACCAACATGACCACACACCCTTCAAATTCGGCCTAGTTTTTATCACTCCATGGGCCACCTCAGAACAAGTTCCATATATTGATGGAAACATCTCTTCATTATCTCAAATGGGTCTTTGAGGGAATTGGATTTCATCACCTGTAGCAGAAGTTATGAATATATTTGCAGAAGGATGTTCACAACCCCCAAAGTCATGATTTTTCCATATTATTTTTTAAATTTTGGGATTTTATTAAAATTTCCTTCTTTTTCTACCCATGTACAATGTCATTCTCAACTAGGTTATGGGTCAACCACAAACCCACGGTTATGGGTCAACCACACAAAACCATTCTCTTCATTGTGTATTTTCACATTGTAATCATAATGGTACGATAATGAGGTTTCTCTTTTTAGCATGAGTGAAATGATGGGGACCATCATTTTCTAAGGGGGGAGGAATGATTCAAATTTTAAGGGGGCATATGGTCTAAATTTGGATGCAAAAGTCATAAATCTATAAAGCTAATAGATTGCCAATGTGGATCAAGGAGATGCCCACCTCCTCATTAATTAATTGGGCTAACATGTTTCCCATATGGGTCAAGAGAGTCCCACCTCTCCATTATTGTATTGGGTTTTATTTTCCACTACTTAGTTAGTTGGGTAGTTAGATCTATTATTATAATAATAGAGACTCATTTAATGATCTCTTTCCATTATTGGATTGGGTTTTATTTTCCACTACTTAATTAGTTGGGTAGTTAGATCTATTATAATAATAATAGAGACTCATTTAATGAGTTCTTTTTGAATTTTTCTAATGGACCATTTTGTAATGCTATATAAAGTCCTAGCAAGCCTTCTCATAATATCAAGTTACTCATTTGGGCTTCTCTCATATTTTCTATTGTTCATTGCGAGATTAATTAGGTCTGAGTGATTTACTAGTAATTAGTTTAGAGGTGAGGCTCCTCTTTGAGCCTCACCTCCCGAGTACTTCTCATAGTCCCTTAGGCTTTCCCACATCCCTCCAGGGATCTAACACAAGTTGGATAGAAATCTCTCTTGATGGGGACTCCAAGGATGTCAATTGTAACATACAAACTCATTGCTCTAGGGAAAAATATCACCCATAAATTTCACTCTATTGTTCTAACAAATTTCTTCTTCATGCATTTGTAGCTCCGAAATGCTACCACACATACCCACTATGGTTGCCTCCAAGCTTCAACAATCTGCACTCCCTTGATATCCCAAAAACTACATGTAAAAACTAGTATCTTTTCCCATACAAATTTCCCTTTTTCTCATGCATGTTGATTCTCATATTCCCCAATGTTGATTGTACTCATCCTCCATGCTCTCATAACTATGGGGTGTGAATTTTCACACCAATCCTCTTACGTGTGTTTAATGATTGGTTTTTGGAACACTAAAAAAATAAATAGAAGGTTCATACATCGATAATAATTTTAGGAAGTGGGCTTCAATTAATAGACATGAGAATTTTTCCCTTGGACCCCCTCTTAGACCCTCCCCTCTCTTGTGGAGACTTACCCCCCATTACTCTGTCCATGTCCATATGCAACAATTTAATTTAATATAATGTTAATATTGAGAAGTAATTAAATTTAGTTAATGAAATTTATGACTGAAGATACAAAAGAGAAATAGAGTATTTAATGTCATTTTGAAAAGTATACAGAAACAAGGTCATTGGCATAACGGTAAGGTGTATACATCATAATTTAATTTAACATAATATTAATATTTGAGAGTAATTAAATTTAGTTAATGAAATTTATGATTGAAGATATAAAATATAAAGAGAGTAATTATTGTAATTTTAAAGAAAGGGGTGACAAATGTGGGAGGGGATCCTTCATGATCCTAGAGGGAACAATATTGTGCACTATTCCTGAGGGCTAGAGAAAGCGTCGAAAAATATTGTTGAAGTCTACTCCTTGTGGTGTGGACTCATCGTAGCTAGGAAAATTGGAATCAAGACATTATCTATCTTTGGGGACTCAATGCTAATTATCGAGGCAATGATAACCTAGTCTAATCATGGAGGGATTGAGCTTCAAGGCATCATTGTGTTAATCAAACAGGTCTTGTCTCAGTTTGACAAGGTTGAACTCTTTCACCTTAGAAGGGCACTAAATGGTGAAGCAGGTGTGTGGGAAAAATTTGATGCATCTCTAAAACCCAACATCATTATGGAAAATGGGAATTATTATCAATCCACAATCCCCTAATTTTTTAATATCAATGGGTGGTGTTGGTTATCAAATCAAACGTTTAATGGAAATTCATGAACATCAACTCTGAGGGGAACCCCATGAGACCACACAAGTGGAGCAGATAGTGGTGAGACAACAAGAGCAAGTGAGCCACTGTGCTCATTTACTTCATCTAGACTCACTCATGGGTTATTAAGACATATGCATGGGAAGGGTTAAGGGATTATTCTTGAGAGATACCCATTTAAGCTCAGCTCCAAAGGGGTGATTTGGTAAGGGGCGATATATATACAGAAGGATAAGAGAAGGTTCCCAAGATTAGACTCTGAGAATTGGCCAACTATGGACTTAACTATTGAGGTGAAAATGTGGATGGTGGAAGTACGAAAGTTGTGGTCTCCTAATTGAATTATTTTGGTAATGTGGTGAAATATTAATTATTTTCTTGGTTTTCTCTTCTATTGGTATGTTCTTGAGTGAGTTGGAAATACTAGTTTCTTAAAGAAGAGGAATTGGGGGGTTTATTATAGTATTCTCCACTACTGAACCCAACAATTTAAAATTTTTCTGATACCATTAAAATTAATGCAATGTGACATGATAAAAAAATCATGCATCTAACATCATTACACATACATGAATGCAATCCCATTAAACATTCACACATCATCATGTACATTGTTTAAAACTTAGAGTAAATACACAACAAATAAATGCCACAATTAAATGCAATGCATTGCGGATTTAACATGCATTTAGTAGCATTATGAATGCATCCCAACATAGATACACACACAATTGCATATAATTCACTTAAGAACAGAGTATACACACAAAAAATTAAACCCATAATACAAATAGTGAGACAACGATTAAACACTTATCTTTTTAACCAAATATGCAGCTGACTGTAAGGGATAGATGTTCCACCCAAATATAGATTTCTTTCTCCAATATAAACAAAAAATCACCCCCGAGATGCAGCTATGAATCCATAAGAAAAGGGTGTCTATCGTTTGGACACACACAACCCAATACAACCCACAACAAGCTAATTTTCATACAGCTATCCCAATCCACCAGTTCTCTTCCCCTCAACTTTCACAACCCAAGAAATGGGATCCCCCTTCACTGCTCATAGTCCCTTAGGCCTTCCCACATCCCTCCAGGGATCCAACACAAGTTGGATAGAAATATCTCTTGATGGGGATTCCAAGGATGTCAATTGTAACATAAAAACTCATTGCTCTAGGGAAAAATATCACCCATAAATTTCACTCTATTGGTCTAACAAATTTCTTCTTCATGTATTTGTAGCTCTGAAATTCTACCACACATTCCCACTATGGTTGCCTCCAAGATTCAACACTCTGCACTCCTTTGCTATCCCCCAAAAAACATGTAAAAACTACTCTCTTTTCCCATACAAATTTCCCTTTTTATCATGCATGCTGATTCTCATATTCCCCAATGTTGATTGTACTCATCCTCCATTCTCTCATAAGTATGGGGTGCCACTTTCACACCAATCCTCTTACATGTGTTTAATGCTTGGTTTTTGGAACACTAAAAAAATAAATAGAAGGTTCATACACCACCAATAATTTTAGGAAGTGGGCTTCAATTAATAGACATGGGAAATTTTCCCTTGGATCCCCTCTTAGACCCTCCCCTCTCTTGTGGAAACTTACCCCCCACTACTTTGTCCATGTCCATCTGCAACTGGCGTTACATTTT
>SNQJ01S0011061.1:41974-60770 GCA_010110895.2 Picea sitchensis
TATATATATATATATATATATATATAACAATTCTTACATATTACATCGTCGAGAATGAGACCATATCTCATATTTACATTATACATCACTAAACTAAGGATTAAAAATGGGGAGGTTACATTCCCCTACCCGCAACAAATTGCACCATCATTGGTGCACAACACCATACCAACATTCATATAAAAATTTACATCATAATACTTGGTACTTTTGTAATTTCACAACTTCTGCAACAATTCCAACCAACAATATCTCATTCCCCTCAGCCTACACAAGCCAAGGAAGTGTACCCCCTTCTCTGCAATGAAGTTCCTCAAGTTATATCGCTTCCTTTCCAGGGATCCAACACAAATTGGACAAGAAAATCTCCAATATGTGGCTCCAATAATTCTAGATGTCAAAATGGAGTCTTGTGCACTTATATACAAATATACATTCTATTTTCTTCAAAAATTTAAAAAATTTGTGGATACTCCTCCTACATGGCCTCCTAGTGCTCCTATGTGGCTATTCGAATATTCAATAATACTGAGAGGGGGGATGAATTAGTATTATGCACTTTTTACCAATGTTAACTGTAATATGTAAACATTAAGTTAACAACAATTTATCACTTATGATTACATTCAAGATATCATAAAAATATAATCGCAGATACACAGTACACAATTTTTTTATATGGAAACCCAAATGGGAGAAAACCATGGAATGATTTTTAATGTATCAAAATATTACATCCACTGGAAGCACCAACTTCCAAAATTATCCAATACCAATTGGAAGGAGGCACCAACCCCCTAATTTATAGGCTCCAACCTAAAGTAAGCTACAACTCCCTAAATTTTCCAACTTCAACTGGAAGGACGCTCCAACTCCATTTCCTTTCCCCTTCCTTCCAAATTTGAATATAAATATGAAAATCAACCTGTCATTGTTCCTGTCACTAACACTGATATATCATCATAATCAAAACTAATTCAATCCCAATACCCACATAATACTTATTCCAAGGTCTCCAAGAATACCCCAAAAATTATATGCCCAAAATCACCAAGATATGCATCAAACCATGTGCCAAGATATGCCTCAAGCATGTGCCAAAACCTCCATGATACGCCTCAAAGCATATTCCATAACATCCAAGATATGCCTCAAACATGTGCCAAAACCTTCAAGATATGCCTCAAGCATATGCCATAACCTCCAAGATATTCCTCAAGCATATGCCATGACCTCCAAGATATAAGCCTAAAAAAATATAGAAAAACATACTTTTTATCATGTGAATACCTTAATGCATGAGATTTTGGAGTATCAAATCTTCTTCAACTTCAACATCAAGAGAAGAGCACCTTCTTCAAGCCTTTCCTTAGTGTCGCAGGACTGGAACGAGCAACAAGCGGGGCCTCACGTGACGATACCAGAAAAATCAACATGGTCCTCATGGGACACCCTATTCTTAACCCCTGGGGGTCACCTCAGATAGGGTTTCCTGAAAACCCTTCTCACATCTGCAACTTTGAGAACTCCCTCCTTCATACAAATCTTCTAATTCACTTCCGTTGAGAGAAAATACACTTTCTTGATCAAAATGAGAGGCTCTTGATGGGTATTTATACTTTTCCAAGTACCTCCTTTACTTGAATTTAGGACCAACCTATAAGATTTTGTTTGTAACCATTTTTCTCCTTTACTTGTCTGTTAGAGATGACTTGTAACTTATTTTCTTTAGATCCGAGGCTTCTTCACTTGTTTTCTGGGATTTATCTTTAAGACAAAATATTTCCTCAATGTTGAGGAACCACATGGTGTGCCACCTACTAATGGAAACAAATTAATGAGGACTATAAATATTTGATTTTCATGCAATTATGATGTCCCTCATACTCTTTTTCTTCAAACAACTATGGGCTTCATGACTACACCTATGGGGTTTCCTAACCATACATTGTAACGATCAGGGATTCTTGCAGGCTTCCTCAAATCGTATTCTCATGAGGGTCGTTCTTATAGCTATCCTATAAGGGGACAACTTTGTAGACTCCTTCAAATAAACCCATTACTTATAGGGGTTTCTGGAATTGTTATAGGGTTGACATCAATGACAACCAATTTTACAATAGAGTTTGGATTGTGGTATCATCAATGCTTCCTACCCAATCTACATCTATGTAGTTTACCATACTCAGCTCATTCCCTTTCAGATACCACAATCCAAACTTTGTTGTTCCTTTGAGATATATGAAAATCCTCTTCACTGCCATGACATTGGTTTCCTTCGGTGCTTCTTGAAATCTTGCAACCTATCCAACTTCTTGCATCACATATGGTATTAAGGCTATCACATAGAATAGGCTTCCAATCATCGATCTATAGAGTCTCTGATCTGCTTCTTTAGATTCATCATCTTTTCTCAACTTGCAACCAGTCACCATAGGAGCACTTACAGGTTCATAATCTTCCATTCCAAACTTCTTCAACATTTCTTTGATGTACTTGGTTTGGGAAATGAAAATACCTTCAGCTAGTTGAGATAGCTGGAGTCTCAAGAAGGAGGTCAACTCACCAAGTAGGGACACTTAAAACTCACTCTACATGGCCTTGGAAAACTTCTGACTCAACCTGTCTTCGTCACTTCCAAAGATGATTTCATCCACGTAAAATTCAATTATAAGTATGTTATCTTGATTCACTTTTATGCAGAGATTTATATATGCACTACCATTTCTAAATCCTTGTTGCTGCAAGTATTTTTCCAATTGTGAATACCAAGCTCTAGGGGCTTGCTTGAGTCCATACAAAGATTTATTTAATATACAATAATCCTCCCTTTTTGATAGTATGAACCCTTCTGGTTGTTCAATGTAGACTTCTTCTAATTCTCCATTTAGAAATGTTGATTTTATGTCCATCTGATAGAATGTGATCTTTTTGGAACATGCATAGGCCAACATTATTCTGATAGATTCCATTCTGGAAACATGAGAAAAGGTTTCTTCAAAATCTATTCCTTCAACTTGAGCTTATCTCTTGCATACTAACCTTGCTTTGTTTCTGGTTACTTGTCCATATTCGTTTAGTTTATTTCTGAACACCCATTTTGTACCAATCACATTTTTTCCCTTAGGTATTGGAACCAGTTCCCATGTCTCATTATTCTCTATTTGATTCCGTTCTTCTTCCATGGCCTTGATCCAATGTTCATCATTGCTGGCTTCCTCAAAGATTCTTGGTTCAACTGTGGATAATAATGCTTGATGTATTTGTTCTAGCACTAGTTTGCTTCTTCGAGTTTCTATTCATGTATTTTTATCCCCAATAATTTGTTCCGGTGGATGATTCTTCTGACACTAGTGTTTGGGTGTCTTAGAGGATGTATGTATATCTCGATGATTGTATTTTGTTCCTTATTTATTTTCTTCTTGTTCTTCTTCTTCTACTTCTACTTCTTCTTTTAGTTCTTCTTCTACTTCCTCCTCTTTTGAATTTATGCTTTCTTCTCTAGTTTTCAACACGTTTGTTTAATCAATATTTACATGGATTCTTTCCACTATTTTTTTGAGTAATAGGTTGTAGAATTTGTATGCCTTTATTTTTCTTCAATATCTAACCAATATTCCTTCATCAACCCAAGAATCAAATTTTCCAATATTATTATCTTCTCTTTTTATGTAATATTGGCTTCCAAACACTCTAAAATTCTTGACGTTCGCCATTCTTTCCTTCCATAGATCACATGGAGTCTTGTCTTTGTTACTTATAAGCATTCCATTGTTCAAGATATGAACGAATGTATGTACTGCTTGTACCCAAAAGATATTACCCAACTTGGAATCTTTTAACATGGTTCTATCCATTTCCTGTACAGTTTGTTCTTCCTTTGAACGACTCCATTTTTATGAGGTGTCCTAGCTTCTGAGAATTGTATTTTTATTCCATGTTCTTCACGGAAGTCCCTTAATTCTTTTGACATGAACTCACGTCCATTGTCTTATATCAAGAACTTTATTTTCAAATAAGTCTCACTTTCAACCATCTCTTTGAATATCCTAAAAGATTCGAATGCCTTTGACATTTTCTTCACAAAACAGACTCCGATCATTCTTGTATAATCATCAATAAGTATCATAAAGTATTGTTTTCTATTCAACCATTTTGTTCTCATCGGTTTGCATAGATCAATGTGTACAATCTCCAATGGTTTTGTTGTAGAATATTCCTTTGTCCTGAACTCAAATTTTGTTTGTTTTCGATGTTGACAGTGCTTGCACATAGTATTTGTTGGCTTTGGAATTTTAGGCATCTCTCTTACTGGTTCCTTTCTTTTGATTTTGACAAGATTTTCAAAGTGCATTTGACCCATTATTTTGTGCAAAATCCAACTTTCATCTTCCTTTCCCAAGCAACATCTTTCCTTTTTTATCTCATTTAAGATGTATATGTTGTTTGGAGTCCTTATTAATGTTTCCAACAACCTTCTTGATCCTTCTTTCCTTATCTCACATTTATTTGAGTTGAATAGAAGTGTGTGTCCCTGGTTACTCATTTGACTCACACTTAGCATATTATGCTTTATGTTTTCGACAAGTAGGACATTTTATTCCATGACATATTTGTTTCCAAGCTTGATTGTGCCTCTTCCTATAATTTTGGATGAGTTATCATTACCATACAAAACTGATTCATCTCTTTCTTTCTTTAGAGTTAAAAATCTATCCTTGTCACCTGTCATGTGATTTGAACAACCACTGTCAACATACCCATCATTTTTTTCTACTTTGGGCTTGTAGAGCAATCAAACATTCTTCGATGCTTAGTTTATCTTGCTTCCTTTTCCATATCCTTGATGGTTCTTTTACATGATTGTTAAAATCCTTCTTTGGTTCCTTCAAAAGGAAAATCAACCTGCAATCTTTTGCTATGTGTCCAAAATTGTGGAATTTGTATCATTACACTTCATTATTTAATGAGCCAAAATTTCGTTTATAGGATTCATGAGGTTTTATGAGGTAATTATTCCTAGAGCAACCTCCATAGTTTCTTCTATTTTTAACATAGGCTTTATAGTTTATGGACTTGTGCCCAAAATTATTGTAGGAATAACATAATCCAAGAAATATAGTTTGATACGTGAGTGTGGGAGATCTTGTAGCTGGTGAAAATCTTTTG
Organism: Picea sitchensis; assembly: GCA_010110895.2. NCBI lineage: Eukaryota > Viridiplantae > Streptophyta > Pinopsida > Pinales > Pinaceae > Picea > Picea sitchensis. The sequence goes on from SNQJ01S0011061.1 coordinate 47,144, forward strand.
TAGTTTTCTTCTTGAGTCCTCTCCATTGTAGGTTGCCTATTTTGCATTCCTCTAATTGGTTGATATTCTTCTTGAATGATTTTTATTGCTTGAATGTTCTCCTTTGAAGGATTTCTATTACGAAATGTTTCCCTTGTGGATAGGTGAAAATCCCCTTGGATTACCAGAACCCTATACCAAGACAGAAACACTACAAGTGGACACTAACATCCCTTTAAGCTCATTTTAACCAATAAGAATGAGAGAAGGAGAAAGATCATGATGTACCTTTTTATGATTTTTTTCCTTGATGCTTCCAATCCATGAGATTGATATTGAAACCCCTTGGTGCAACTTGATACCTGCAATAGGAAGAAAAGATAAATGACTATCTTCTACTGTAGTTGATTAGGTAAAACAAATTCATCTATAGAGATTAAAACAACAATAGACAAGCATATGTAATAATACACAATATTGAAGGAAATAGGCCAATTATATTCAATGAGAACCAAAAATAGAATACTTATAGACCATGATCGATGTTGTAGCAGCCTTTCCAAGATCTCCTCATCCATCCCTTGCATGGATAATCCAAGATCAAAATGATGATACTTTAGTGATTTCTTCCCTCCTTTACCTTGGAAATGTTGATTTTTCAATAAGCTAGGTTAAGCATGAAGTTCATTCCATTTTAGCGTTTAACCATAATAATAAATGTTGCAACAACCAAGATCACAAGAAGAAGCACCATGCACAAGAACACAAGAAGTATCCCATGAAATCCTTCTCAACAAGGGAAGAAAACCCAGCCAAATCGTTTGCTATATTCCTCAAGAGAAAGACCTTCACCACCAAGATAAACCCTAACACACAAGAGTGTGCTCAAACCCTATAACTCTAGTGCCCAAGAGAGGTGCACACTATTCCAAAGAAGTGTACTTGCTTAAATTTCCAAACTCACATGAAACATATGTTTCCTCAAAGGGGATTTTACCTTATACTAACCTAATCCTGTCAACATAAGTGTCTATTGGCACAACAGGGTTTACCTCACTTAGATTATAATATAATTAATATTAATCGGATTAATTATCTTTTACATTAATTACCAGTTACATTAATGTAGGGATGACCTGTACCCTTTACATTACAATTAGGGTTACATGCAGGTCTGACTATTGTACAATATAACAAAGGATATGATACACCCACTAGTGTTAATCCACTAGGGGCACACCCATAGGGATGTACATATCTTTGGCTCACTGCATTACATAGGAGAACCAGATCTTCACACTTTCACTTGTGCTCGTCCACATGCACATCCACTCAATAGATTTTCTTTCCCACTGCATCACACAGGAGAATCATCTGGAGTTTTCTCGTCAACTCTGCTGCTTAGAGGAGGCTAATACATAATCTTCATTTCTGTTCACATGAAAATTCAACCAACACTTTGGGGTTTCACACGTTCACCTTATGCTTAGGCACCAACACATCCAACTCAATAGATTGCCTTTTCCATTGGATAATCATCTGGAGTTCTTCTCAACTCTCTGAATGGAGGAGTTCATCTCTACGTTCCAGTTCAATCTTAGGCAGGAACCATGTACCCTTTTTAGGGGATTTCTCTCAAGTTTGTAGGCTGAGAGAAAGACTCACATAGATTCAATGATCCAAATATCACATGTTTGTAAGCTGGATAATGTCTCACATAGCTGCAATCATCAAACTCCCTCTCATCTAGGGAGGCATTCTTCATCATGCCAAGTCTCACATGGATGTACTCTAAATTGTTTCTTGGCTAGAGTCATCAATAATCCCTCTCAACTAGGAAGGTATTCTTAACCAAGTTAGTTTGGTGAATATGTATGCAATCTTCTCATGTGTAGGAAGGTACTGTATGTGTACGATTTTTCTCTGCACCATATCTCTGATATGATGATATTTCGTCTCATCGTGTTTGATCCATGAGGAAGCACTAGGTTCTTTAAGGAGCTTTTCACATGGCTCTTGGTCATCATCATAGGATTCATCTTATGGTCAAGTAAATATGTTAGAATCTTGTGAAGCCACATTATTTCGCACACTCGATACTATATACTTTGCCTCTGTGGTACTCAAGGCCACATAGTTTTGTTTCCTACTGTATTAGGAAACCATGGAAAACTTCATGGTAGAATATCAACTGGATGTGCTCTTCCTATCCACTGTACTTTTCTTCACAATTTGAATCGACATATCTTGAAAACTCAAGTTTACACTACAGGCATATCTCAGGCCATATCTTACTGTGTCTTGTATATATCTCAATACATGTTTTGTTGTTGTCTGTCTCGGTTGACTCATGACATGAATAAGCACCGCATGGCATGAATCAAGTCTGGTGTTAACTAAATACATCAGTGATCCAATCAAATGTGGATCAGTCTCGTCTGAATCATCATCAATCTTCTTCTTTAAATATATCATGGTAGATTTTGCATTCTGTCATACTGAACTTTTTAATATTTTCACTGTATATTTTCCTTGACTTAGGAAAATCTCATTGGTCCTTTGTCACACTTCTTGTCCCAAGAAGTAGATAATCATACTCATATTCTTCATCTCGTATTCAAAAGTCAAGGATTAATTGTATCCAACAACAAGACTTTCTGAATAATTCATCAGGATCAGGCTCTCGTCACCAATACTGTAATGATATAGGTTTGGATTAGCAACACTCTTGCTAAAATCCAAACTCATCAAGAATATATATATATCTGATATATTTGCCAACTCATGGATGATAGTATGGATGGAAGTGTATTAGGTTCACTCGATCAAGTGTGTCATCATAGAAAAATCCCTTTGTTTGTGAAAAACCTCTGGCTATGTATATTGTTTTGTATTTCTAAACACTTCCATCAAATGCATGTTTGATCTTATAGATAAACTAGGAAGTTTCTACAGACTTCCCTTCTGGTTCCTGAATAATATCTTATAAATCATTCTTTTAAGATATACTAGTATTCTTCTTGTTATGGCATCTTTCCATACCTGTTCTCTTGTGGCTTTTCTAGGACAAGGAGGCTCATCATCAATAAGGTGTCTCACAACTAAAGGATAGCTTTGAAGATCTCTTTTACTTTCTCGGGATGTGCCTTGAGAGGCTTGTATGTTTTCTCTGCTTATTGCAGAGTGAGTCTCTGTAGGCCTTTTATTCCCTACTGCAATATCTATGACCATATCAAGTGAAGAACCTGGATCAACTGGAATAATGTTTGTCTCCCTCTGAGCTGCTAAAGGGGGAGAAGATATTGTTTCACTGCGAATCTTCATCTGAGATTCTTTGGGTTTGTTTGAATGTATATCTCTTCTTATTAAGGACAACACATATGATTGTCTCACATAATAATCAATCAATATGGTTTGGATTCTCGTACCAGGGATAATGGTCCAAGTCTTTGAAGGTTCCCATACTAGGGATTTATTAAAAAAATGCAATCAACTATAACATTTGTAATCAATTGGTTTACCTGGTTTGTAGTCATGCTTTAGTTTTAGAGGAAGTACGTTTCCTCTCTCTTTTATTCATTCTTTTGAGGTGGGTCTGGATCAATGTCAGTGGTGGAAGCATATTGTCTTCCCTTCTTCCTGGTTGGACAATTTCTTGCATAGTGTCCATAGATGTCATATCTGAAGCACTGAATTTCTGAAACATCTCTTCTTTGATATCCTGGATTTGATGAAGACTTTTCAGCTTTAAATGTTTGCCTGAAATTTCTTTTGAATTTTCCTCCCTTCTTTGTATGAAGTGCAAGAGAATGATTTTGTTCTAAGGAATATTCTACTCCTCTATTTATAAGTCTAAGTTATTCTTGAGTACAATCTGTCCATAGACGATCAAAGGTTGGTAGAGCTTCTCTTCCACTGATACTCTGAATGAAAGGCTCCCATCTTCTTTAATCTTTGATAGCTTCATAAAGAAGAAGACAATTGAATCACCCTTCGTCATCTTGGTACTTTGAAGTTGGATCTTTAGGGTAAGATCTCCGAGGGGGTTGTCACTTTCAATCATTCCTTTTAAGGCTTCATACATATCATAGGATGTCTTTAGGTTGGAAATATGAGGTAAGAGGTGGTCTCTTACTGAGTAGATGATTAATTTTCTTTCTTTGACATCTTCTTCCTTTCTTATCTTCTTCTCCATATCTGTAGCTGTGGCTGGTAGGGTTTTAGTTGTTACATCCAAGAGGTTATCTTCTTCAAGAGTGACTATAATCCTTGATTTCCAAGAGTTGAAGTTGCTTTCTCCATCAAGCCTATCTTCTACTAATGCTTTGTTCTTAATTTGATTGGTTTGTTCAAATTCTAGCCAACTGGATTTTGAAAACTCAATGATTAGGTTGAATTAGCAACCTTGTATTATATTGGACTTATGAATTCCAACAATCAATTTGATAATATCACATAGATTCTTGCTGATTCAGGAAAACATTTCTTGAGAAACCCATAATTAATATTCTGCAGGAAATTTCGGCACCCTAGAAATCCTAGGGCCAAAAATCAAAATTTCTCAGAATTTCGTTTTGAGAGATTCTAGAGAGGCGATGGAAGAGGCCGTACTCTTCTATACCAAAAATATCCCCCACTTTGAAGTATTGAAGGCTGAATCACCATTGAAAGGAAGGCTATATGGAATATTCTGGAAACCCTAGAAGGGTCGTACGGTTTTGTAAAAAGGTGTGCTGAGACTTGGTGGATGCTTGTGCAATGGGTTCTTTCAAGACCTATGCTCTGATACCATGTTGATTTTTCAATAATCTAGGTTAATTATGAAGTTTATTCCATTTTATCATTTAACCATAATCATAAATGTTGCAACAACCAAGATCACAAGAAGAAGCACCATGCACAAGAACACAAGAAGTATCCTGGGAAACCCTTCTCAACAAGGGAATAAAACCTAGCCAAATCCTTTTCTATATTCCTCAAGAGAAATATCTTCACCGCCAAGATAAACCCTATCACACAAGAGGGTGCTCAAACCCTAGAACTCTAGCACCAAAGAGAAGTGTGCACTATTCCCAAAGAAGTGTACTTGCTGAAATTTCCAAACTCACATGAAAGATATGTTTCCTCAAAGGGGATTTTACCTTTACTTATACTAACCTAATCCTGTCAAAAGAAATACTTATTGGCACAACATGGCTGACCTCACTTATATTATAATATAATTAATATTAACCAAATTAATTATCTTTTACATTAATTACCAGTTACATTAAGGTAGGGCCGACCTGTACCCTTTACATTACAATTAGGGTTACAGGAAGGTCTAAATCTTGTACAATATAGAGAAGGATCTGATACACCCACTAATTCTCATCCACTAGGGGAACATCCATAGGGATGTACATATCTCTGGATCACTGCATTACACAGGAGAACCATATCTTCACAAGTTCACCTCTGCTCGTCCACAGGCACGTCCACTCTACAGATCTTCTTTCCCACTGCCTCACAAAGGAGAATCATATGGAGTTTTCTCGTCAACTCTGCTACTGAGAGGAGTCTAATACATCATATTCATCTTTTTTCACATGACGATTCACCCAACACTTTGGAGTTTCACACGTTCACCTTGTTCTAAGCCACATACACGTCTAACTCAACAGATCACCTTTCCCACTGGATAGTCATATGGAGTTATTCTCAACTCTCTGAATGGAGGAGGTCATGTCTATGTTCCAACTCAGTCTCAGACAGGAACCATGTACCCTTCTTAGGGGATTTCTCTCAGGTTTGTAAGATGAGAGAAAGAATCACATAGCTGCAATGATCCACATCTCATAGGTTTGTAAGATGGAGAATGTCTCACATAGTTGCAATCATCAACATGAAATACCTTCAATATATATGCTTGAGAGGCACAACCACAATGAGAAAATGAAGGAATTTTTTGAGGATATGGATCCTTAAGGTTTGGATCAGATCCTAAGGTGAAGCTATAGCATGGGGTCGAACATAACTAACCCAATCTTGAGAGAGCTAGCCCATAGAATAAGGTGGAGGATCCCCCTTTTCCCTAAAAAATAATGGTGCTCCCCTAGAGTGAGAGATAGGGTGCCATCCTAACAGTGGTGCTCCTCTAACATGACACAAGGGGCACCATGGTCCTCCCCCAACATGGCCAAGGAGCGCCACCCTGTCAGGCAATTGTCTTAGGTTGATGGATAGTTGGTATGGATTGTTGGTTGTCATTGATTTCAAACATTGGAGAGTGATATTATAGATTGATGTCAACCCTTTGGGATTGATGTCAACACTTGGAGAAAGTTCGATAGTGAATTCTAGTAGCACAAATGTTTGGGTAATGGACACAAGGTTATTTCATGTATAATGGTATGAGTTTTAATATATTTGAAGTTAATAATATTTTATATGTATAGTACATGTCACTCCATTTTCGGTGGTATGTGGAACACTACATAACTCCTCACGGTTAGAGAGTTATGGCCATGATAAGTTGGAGAACCCAGGTTTGGGTAATGGACCCAAGTTTGTTTGATGGATAATGGTATGAGTTTTGATATATTTGAAGGAAATAATATTCTATATGGATATTACATGTCATTCAATTTCCAATGGTATGTGGAACGCCACATAACTCCTCTCAGTTAGAGAGTTATGGCCATGTGAAGTTGGAGAACCCTCATGAGTCATCTAGAAGCCCCAAAAGGTCAAAATAGTCAAAGTGGTTTAAGAGATTTTTAGAAGGTAAATAATAAAGTGAAGTGATGAGTGTACTATAATTCAAAGTGAATACAAAATAAATTATTTAAATAATAAATTTAATGGATAAATTACTAAGTTGACAAGTGGTTAGAAGTGGGTTAGTCCTAAAATAAGGAAATTGGTTTAAGATGGTTAGAAGGTAACCCCTTGAGGTAAAGTGAAGTGATGAGTGTACTATAAGTCAAAGTGGATACAAAATAAATTGTTTAAATAATAAATTTAATGGATAAATTACTAATTGGACAAGTGGTTAGAAGTTGGTTAACCCTAAAATAAGGAAAGTGGGTTAAGATGGTTAAAAGGCAACCCCTTGAGGAAGCTACATGAAAGTATGAATAAGAGGCAAGGATCTCTAATTTTATATCACACTTGAGAATATTGAATATCTACAGGTTACTAAGGTAACCAAAGGATATATAAGCCTAATTTCAGAGAGAAGGTGAAGTAAAGAAGACCGAAATTCAAGGGAGGATAAATTCTTTTGATGATACTTTCTACGATATGTTATTTACATGTCATCTCACCATTTTCACAATAATGCTTTTTCTAGAATGATTCAGACAATGAAATTGATAGTCCATTGAGAAAACATATTCACGTAGATATGGTACAAGTTTAAGCTTGTGGGTCATTGTAGTTTTGGATTTACACTCCGTGGAAAATAGGGTTTGTGGCTAGTCCTGAAACTAGTCTAAAACATGTGTTTCGGGTAAAAACATCACAACTTCTTCATAAAAGATACAAATTAAGTAAGACCAAATGTGTTGGTTATATTACATTCTATAGTATTTTTTGTAAAAGTTTCATATCCATACAACAAATATTCTGTGCGGGACACACTCTACAAGTTCACTCTCTAGAATAAGCCATAATTCAACAAGGTATACCATTTTTGATATAACTCCTTTTCTGAGAGGTTCCAAGTAGTGTCACCTAGAGGAATTGAATAAAACACACTGAAGAACATTGTGTTCGATTTTCATATCTTTATTTATTACATGTACATAGTTATGATTATTTCAAGTTAGGGTTGTTGAGTAATCCAAAACTAGTCATGTGAGACTAAAGTAAAGTTTGATGAAAATGATAGTCTCTTGTTGTTAAAGTTAATGAATGTTTTCATGTATGTGATCATATACACTAGGTCCATTACATAGTTACAAATCATATTTTGATGATGAAATTGATGAGGTCTTTTGGTTGAGGTACATGTTGGGTACATGGTTGAGACAAGTAGTTGATGAGTTGACACATACATGAGGTGTATAGTTGATGATGTTGGTACATCTTGATGAGTCATAGTTAATGAGTACTTGATACATGATTGGCACATACTTGGTACATGGTTGGAGGCACTTGTTAGTAGTATTGTTGACACATGGTTTATGGATGATGTAGCATACTTGTATTGGTATATTATTAGAAGAACATATTGATCTTGCTAATGATTATGAGTTGTTGTGTTATGATTTGTTGATGCACATATTTGAGAGTTGTCTTGGTGAGTAGATATGATTTGGTTGATAATAATGATGAGATAGGTTGTTGTGATAGGTTGTTTGGACAGGTTGTTTTGACATGTTATTTGTACAGGTTTGGTGCATGGTTGATGCACTTTTTCATGGTACAGGTTGAGGTACAGGTTGGTGCATGGTTGATGCACTTATTTATGGTACAGGTTGATAACAGGTTGAGGTACATCTTGATGCATGGTTCAGGTTATTGGTACATGTTGTTTGGTGTAGGTTGATTGGTATAGGTTTACAACAGTATATCTCACAATGATAGTGTGACAGGGGTTCCATGATTCTACTTATACGTCAGGACGGTTGTACGGGGCAAGGAAAGGTGGTTGTAGCCACCTTCCGGTTGTAGCCAAAGATCGTAGGGGGTTGTATCCTCCTTCTGGTTGTAGACAAAGAATTGAGAAGTTGGAGCTTCCCTTAGGTTGTAGCCTGAGAAACTAGGGGGTTTGAGCCTCCTTCCAGTTGCAGCTGGAAAACAAAGGAAGTTGGTGCTTCCAATGAATGTAATTCTTCAAGACATATGAGAAAAATCATTCTGTAGTTTTCTCCCGCTTTGGGTTTCCACGTAAAAACACTGGTGTACTATGTATGCGTATGATTGTTCATTTGTTCATTGTTTAATTACTCTATAAATATTGGATGGTAATGTTACACTGATATAACACTTACATTATATGGTTAAAAAGGATTAGATTTATCTATTACTAATTCACCCCCCCTCTCAGTAATACAACAATTGGTATCAGAGTCAGTTCCTTTAGGAAAAAATTTAACCACTGGAAGGAGATCATGGATTAGTCTGAGAATGGAGTACCAATGTTTAATGGTCATAATGGTTTTAAGTATGAGATGTGGAGCATAAGGACGAAAGTATTTTTACAGGAAAATGGACATTATATTTGGTTATCAATTGTTACAGGATATAATAGTTCAAAAAGGGAAAAGACTGCAGCCAAGAAGGAATTGAATAAGAATAAAAAAATAGCAATGGATTTCATCTGGGAAGGATTACCTAATCTAGTAAGAGAAAAGGTTGGTAAATGTTCATCAACAAAAGAACTTTGGGATAAGTTACATGACATATATTCTTCACCCATCGCAGATTCATAAAATGTCAAAGAAGATGTAGATATAAATCAAGAAGAATTATGTTCACTATGTCAAACATATTCATAAGATGAAGAGTACATAATCACTAGAGGTATGTTGTTTTGATTTAATTGTGAAAAATGTGGACATATTGAAATAGAATTCCATGAAGGAAATGAGACAGAAAAACAAATTGAAAAAGAAGAGAATTATGAGGCAGAATTGATTAGTGCTTTAGATGAACTAAGAGAAGAAAACAAGTCACTCAAGCAAGAATTGATGAAACAAAAGGAAAGTGTTCACATTTTTGAAGAAGCCGAATACGTCATTGAGAACTTAAGAACTTAGCTAGAAGAAGCCAGAAAGATTGAAGAAAATCTTGAATATCAAAAGAAGTGTTTGGAAGACAACATAGCATCAAATAAGGAAGAAGCAGGAATGAGAGAGAATATATTGACAGATCATCTCAAGGGAATAAATAACGATCTAAACCAGCTTGAGTCAGAGTTTGGTCAAGAAGAAAAAGTACTTGAAGAAGAAATAATCACATTAAAAATTTAGCTTGAAGAAGTGAATAGAACATAAGAAGTCATGAAGTCTCAGATATTAAAGAAAGAAGAAGAGGTTGAGAAACTTGAAGAAGAAGTTGTCACATTAAGAAGTAAAATCGTCAATCTCAAAAAGAACGTTGAAGAGATAGAAACATCCACATCAGAGAAGCACTCTAGGTTGATATAAAAGAAGAATGAAGAAAATAGAAAGAGTTATGCAGAAGTAATCAAAGGAAGAAATCATGGTCAACTAGAATCTAAGAAAACTATTGAAGATACATCTTCAAGAAGACCATATGTGTTCAAGACACAAAAAAACTTCAATCATGATAATGATCAGTCAAGGAAGAAATTCAGAAGGACTACACCACAAAGAAGATCATTCGCTCCTAGGTATGAAAATTTGTTTTATGGTCATTGTTTTTATTGTACTAATTTAGGACATAAGGTTGCAGATTGCAGGGATTATAAAATAATGTTCAAGCAAGAAGTGCCTATGTGTCCACACGTAACATTGAGTGTTACAAATGTCATAACTATGGACACATAGCTAGTGATTGTAGAATCATGATCGATAATTCCATGAAAGAGAACATTGATATCAGATATAATAAATTATGGATAAGTAAACAGGAAGAACAAGTGAACAAATACCAAGTACCAGAGATCACAAGATTGGAAATAAAACGATATGAAGAAAATTCTACAGAGAAAAAGAAAGATGTTAGATATAGAAAGGTTTGGAAAATAACTGAAAGAAAGGAAGGACAGGTAAATAAGGAACATGTTCAAGAGATTGTACTTTCAGGCATTGTAGTGAAAGATGAATCCACAGATAGAAAGAAAGAAGTCAAAGATTAGAGAGATAATGAATCTACCAGTGAAGATGATGATGAATCTACCAATGAAGATGATGATGAATACACATCAGAGCAAGAATTGTTTTGATCCATCCGACATATAGACTCCCAAGTAATATGAACATTAGATAGGGTAGTCTATGCGATAGTTGTGATAGACCAAAGAACCATCATTCGAGAAAATTGCAGAGTTTGAGAAGACATATTCAGAGAAATAAGTTAGAATAAGTAGAGTTTGATAGATTAATCAAGACTTCATGATAGTATAGTGATAAATGGGTCAACATTATGGACAATTATGCAAGTAGAGTTTTGGATAGTATGGAGAGAGATGGACTCATAAGAACACTTAGTAGGTTTGGAAAGATATATGACAGTGGACGAGAGCATGGATTCATAGATTGGTTTAGAGAGTGGTTCAGAGACAAATGAACATTATCATAATGGATGATAATTACACAGGAAATGGCTCGAACAATGCTAATGGATTACAAATTGAAAGATATGTTTTGGACACATGCTGTGCATACATCAGCTCACATTCAAAACAAAGTAATGCTCATAAACAACAATGAGAAAACTCCCTACGAACTATGGAAATGAAGCACAGACAACAACCTTTACATCAAGGTAACTCAAGGTAATATTTTAATAATTGAAATTTATGTTGATGATATTGTTTTGGAAGTATTAATGATAGGTTAAGCCATAAATTTGCAAAGCATATGCATAATGAATTTGAAATTTCATTACTTGGAGAACTATCCTTCTTTTTGGGTCTTTGGATATGTCAAAGAAACCAAGGAATTTTTATTTCTCAAACTAAGTATATCAGAGAAATGCTAAAGAGGTTCAGAATGTAAGATTGCAAAGCAGTTACCACTCCTATGAAAATCAGTTGCAAGTTGAGCAAAGATGATCATTCAAAGTCTACAGACCATAGGAAATATAGGTTAATTGTTGGTAGCTTACTATATGTGATAGCATCCAGGCCAGATGTAATGCAGGCAGTTGGACAGGTGGAGTGATTTCAAGCAGAACCAAAGACATCACATGTATTAGCAGTGATGAGGATTTTGAGATATCTCAAAGGAACATAAGAGTTTGGATTATGGTATCCAAAATGAAAGGATCTATCACTTATTTCCTACACAGATGCAGATTGGGCAGGTTGCATTGATGACCGACGAAGCACCAGTGGAGCAACATTCTACTTGGGTGATTTTTTAGTATCTTGGATAAGCAAGAAAAAATCATCAATATCCTTATCTACAGCTGATGTAGAGTATATTGCAGCAACAACATGTTGTACATAGGTTATATGGATGGAACAAACTTTGACATATATATAGGTTGAGTATGATGATCCCATTCCAATTTGTTGTGATAATATAAGTTCCATCAGTATCTCAAAGAACCTGGTGATGCACTCCAAGATGAAGCACATTCCAATCAAGTATCACTTTCTACAGGAACATGTTGTAGAGAAGAACATCAGATTTGAATATGTTGGAACAAAAGGACAAGTGGCATACATCTTTACAAACCGCTTCCACGAGAATCCCTTGAGTAACTTCGCCAGAGACTAGGAGTGATTTCTACTCCAAAATGAATTCGTTTGAATGCTTATCTTATATGTCTTAGATGTACATGAGGAAGCACCATAGGAAAAATGGGGAGATATTTATCAGATGCAAAGGTAAATGCTTGGAGAGAGAGAATATAAGCATTTTTCCAAGGGGAGCGATTGTCACAAGGGAAGAATGAGCGATATGACTTCAGAGTGATACCCTTTGTCAAAGGGGGTGATATTATTCATATGAAGGGAGAGAGAGTAACCAGAGGCTTATAAACACAAAGAAAAATCAAAGGCATGTAGACAGGGGGAGCATGCCCAAGGAGAGTTTAGTCAGGGGGAGAAGCCCCAAGGAGAGTTCAGTCAGGGGGAGCATCCCCAAAGGGAGATACCCTTTTCCATTGATGTCAAAGGGGGTGAGATAGAAACATTGATGAGGATTATAATCATGAATGTTATCATGACTAAGTGTTTCCATCAATGTTGGTGTTGCCATCAATGCCAAAGCGGTAGATTGTCATACAATTGGCTTAGGTTGATGGATAGTTGGTATGGATTGTTGGTTGTCATTGATGTCAACTATTGGAGAGTGATATTGTATATTGATGTCAACCATTAGTGATTGATGTCAAACCTTGGAGAGTGATATTGTATATTGATGTCAACCATTAGTGATTGATGTCAACCCTTGAAGAAATTCCGGTAGCGAATTCCGGTAGCACAATGGTTTGGGTAATGGGCCCAAGGTTGTTTCATGTATAATGGTATGATTTTTAATATATTTTAAGGTAATACTATTCTATATGGATAGTACACGTCATTCCATTTCCAATGGTATTTGTAACGTCACATAACTCCTCACGGTTAGAGAGTTATGGCCATGAGAAGTTGAAGAACCCAGGTTTGGGTAATGGACCCAAGTTTGTTTGATGGATAATGGTATGTGTTTTGATATATTTGAAGGAAATACTATTCTATATGGATAGTACATGTCATTCCATTTCTAGTGGTATGTGGAACGTCACATAACTCCTCATGGTTAGAGAGTTATGGCCATGTGAAGTTGGAGAACCCTTATGAGTCATCTAGAAGCCCCAAAAGGTCAAAATAGTCAAAGTGGTTTAAGATATTTTTAGAAGGAAAATAATAAAGTGAAGTGATGAGTGTACTATAATTCAAAGTGAATACAAAATAAATTATTTAAATAATAAAGTTAATGGAGAAACTACTAAGTTGACAAGTGGTTAGAAGTGGGTTAGCCCT
>SNQJ01S0011061.1:60780-97053 GCA_010110895.2 Picea sitchensis
TGTTGACACATGGTTTATGGATGATGTAGCATACTTGTATTGGTATATTATTAGAAGCACATATTGATCTTGGTGATGATTATGAGTTGTTGTGTTATGCTTGGTTGATGCACATATTTGAGAGTTTTCTTGGTGATTGATCTTGGTAAGTAGATATGATTTGGTTGATAAGATTGATGAGACATGTTGTTGTGATAGGTTGTTTGGAAAAGTTGTTGTGACATGTTATTTGGACAGGTTTTGTGCATGGTTGATGCACTTGTTCATGGTACAGGTTGAGGTACAAGTTGGTGCATGGTTGATGCACTTATTTATGGTACAGGTTGATAATAGGTTGAGGTACAGGTTGATAATAGGTTGAGGTACAGGTTGATGCATGGTTGATGCATGGTTCAGGTTATTGGTACAGGTTGTTTGGTGTAGGTTGATTGGTACAGGTTTACAACAGTATATCTCACAGTGATAGTGCGACAATGGTTCTATAATTATACTTATATGTCCGGGTGGTTGGACGGGGAAAGGACAAGTGGTTGTAGCCACCTTTTGGTTGTAGCCAGAGATCATAAGGGGTTGTATCCTCTTTCTGGTTGTAGCCAAAGAATTGGTGAGTTGGAGCTTCCCTCAGGTTGTAGCCTGAGAAACTAGGGGGTTGGAGCCTCCTTCTAGTTGCATATGGAAAAACAAGGAAGTTGGTGCTTCCAATGAATGTAATTATTCAAGAAATATAAGAAAAATCATTTCATGGTTTTCTTCCACTTTGGGTTTCCACGTAAAAACACTAGTGTACTCTGTATGTGTATGATTTTTCATTTGTTCATTATTTATTTACTCTGCAAATATTGGATGATAGTGCTACATTGATATAAAGATTGAATTATATGGTTAAAAAGGATTAGGTTTCTCTATTACTAATTCATCCCCCCTCTTAGTAATCCAACACACCCTTCATAAATTCCCAAAACAAGGTCATTTTTCTAAGAAAAATGTGTGTTTTGACCTTGAAATGATGGGTTTCTTCCTCCAATATAACTTAGGGGTTATGGAAAATGTATTTCATGGTGTCAAGTGGTTGTGACACTGAACAAAGTGAATGGGACACCAGGTAAGGTTCATACGACACTTTCAACAATGGATGCGACACTTAACAAGGTTTATATGTCACTTTATGACACTTGCGACACTTAGGGTGCGAAACATAAATGTGAAATTTTGGTGTGTAACATATGCCCCCTAAAGTGTGAGGTCAGAAGAGAAAATGATGGCCAAAACACTTTACAAATTCTTCAATGCAATGGTGTAGGAGTGGGAGAACCTGGTAGAAGCTAGAAACGATAATCAAACAATATTAATATGTTCCATTTTTGAGGCAGGCATACCTATGCTCGGAATACAAGATGAATCAAAGCATGGCCGCTGACCAGTACACTGGAGATCCATGAGAAAATTGACTAAGGATATGGCCACCGAAGATACAATGTGGATCCATACCTCCGTGACATGAACTCATTGCAACCACAAAAAATACATAGTGGAGCTATGAGATGACAAAAAATATCCACAGATCAATACAATGTGGATCTATGTGACAGTATATATATCAGTAAGATTCTCAAAATGGTGATTGCACATAAATATTTTACATGATCAAATGATCTCCATCGCAGCCTAGGCAAAGAACATAATAGAGTGAGCACCCAATGAAGGGTCTTCATCCTGATCTTGATTCCGTATGAATCTATCCATGTGAATAGATGATTTGATGTCGAACATGGTAGAAACCACTTGATTACCAGTCATTGAGGTAAGCCATTAACAAGTGAGAGGGAAATCATCAATGATGTCAATGATTACCAAGGTACCCTAGTACATTCCAACGAATGTGAATAAATGAGATGAGGTTGAACATTCATGGAATCATCCAATCAGATGTCATTGATGTAAACCTACTGTCATAAGTGAGGAGGCCTGCCATTGAGGCATACAGGTCCCAAGGTACTAACTAGTTTCTAAGTGTAATTCCTGGATAATGTGCTGAAGTTGATAGGAAAAGACTCGTCGAAGGAGGGCCATGATGTATCCCCCATCATCGACACAAAACTGACATAGGAAAGTGATGTAAGATGGTGAATCAAATGAGTATGGGATGACAAAGGAAATGGAAGTTGGTAATACCGTAGATGGATGGTTTTAAGTGAAAATTCCCTTGAACATGATGAGACATGACAACTGACTTGGAAACATTGACTCGATGAGTACCAAGAACATAATGTATCGAAAAAAAATCACTCTTTGACTGGAGCGAAAAAAGAATGATGACACATGGAATTGGTATGACTCAAAGAAAATCATATTACCCAATTGTAAGACAATCTGCAAATAGGTGACAAGTTCAAGGGCGACAATAACTGCCATAACGAATTCCAAAAAACTTGACCCACTTCCTTCAATTCCCCCCCCATCTACATAGAGGAGTACCTATTTATTTTTTAACGAGATTGAGGATAACATATGCTCGGTATATCTCATCCTTCATATGAGTCCCTCAACATATGTTTAACGAATGTGAGGAAGGAGGGGTTTGGTCCTGTATGGGACTTGGAGATTGGACTCACATAGGTCCTTCGATGCATAGTTTTACGAGCCCAAAGAAGGTAAACTCGATGATTTTTCACATTTAGAGAGTTTGAAAAGAAATTAAAGATGACTCCATGGATGACTTTTTCGTAAATTTATTCTCCCAAGCTCGAAAAAAGTGTAAAAAAATACAGGGGAGAAATATTCGAATCATGCTTGATTAGAGTGTTCCTTTTTCATAATTAGTCTTGCGAGGCCAAAAAAGAGACAAAATACCACTCAAAAGATTCCCTTTCAAACCTTTTAACAAGTTTGAAAGGAAGAAATATCACTTGACAATATTTTCATGTTTAGGGAGTCTAAAAATAGTTGAAAGGAGACTCCAAATAGTTCCTTTTTCGTATATCTTTTACGAGTTTGAAAAAGAGATAAAAGTATACTTGGTAACCTATTCTCATTTTGTAACGAGCATGCGAAAGAACACAGACTAAGATTGTTCTAGAAAAACTTCTATGTTATGATGGGAATGCCCCTCAAGTGAGGATCACTCTAGGATCAAGTCATATTATTAGTTTAGCTAAGTTCCGAGTTCTGGGTTCGGAACCAGACTGATAATGTAATAGATAAATATAGTACTGTAGTGTTAGGAAGATCAAGGAACTGAGATAACCTTGTCTCACAGTAGTACATAATTACTTTCTATTATCTTTGGCATGACCTATTGTATTTGTAACTCAAGTTGATCTTGTATTTTGAGAAGAAACATATTATATGATAATACAGTGGGAGACCCAAATTTTATTGAATATATCTTGTATACTTAGTCTTCTGAATGTATTGAATGCTATATTATATTTCATGTATGATATGCTTAAATGGATATAGATTACATGCGAATGTCATCGCAAATCTGTTTTCTACCTTCTCAATTAGGAAATGTTTAGGACTGCAACAGGTTTAAGCTATCTTGTGTAGGTCCGATATGAATCTTGACACTTCAGAGATCTACCTAAGTATTCTCTTTACCCTTCCCTATCCTATTCATCTCTGTTACGCTTCGGGTGAGACTTCTTCCCTCTCGGGAAGATGAAAATTCCAACACACTATACTACATCAATACCTTTTGTTGGTAACTTGAGAAGGACCCTGGTCTGATCACTTTTGTGCCAACAGATATCTGGAGTTGTATAGTGAAGTTGGACAACAATGATAATTTTTCCTTGATGGGGAAATTGTAAGATACGAAACACCGAAGATCCGAAGGCAGGCATCACATAGAACCAACTATGACCAAGTAGCAAATTGTAATCCAGGGGCGCATCAACCACTTCAATATCAACCGAAATGGTCTTACCCTTCAAAGTCAAGGTGAAATATTGCAAAGTTTGGTGAGGTTGGAAACCACCTCCATCAAATTCTTTCAGGGTGGTAGGAGACTGACTAAGTCTAGGAAAACCAAGGACTCTCCAACAAGGAAAATACATGACATAGGTGGAGGATCCCTCATCCAAAACAATGTGATGGATGTTCTTTCAACAAACCAAAACTTGAATTTGGAATGCCAAGTGGTGGGAGAGTATTTCCTTACAATAATCTATATTAAATGTAATCAGGTTCGAATCCTCGAGATCCATGCCTCCAATGGATGACAAGAGGGTTCTATGTTTACTTGGACATTGTTGTGGAACTTCGAGGGATGACATAGCACAAGGTGCTTGTGCCAAATATTCAACGATGTTGTAGTTTTGGGAAGTGTGAGAATTTGGATTAAATGTCACCTTTCGAATTACGTTCTTGGGAAGGCGCAATGCTGTGTCAGAAATTGGCTTCTCAATCTGAAGAGGATTGGAATATGGAGGATGAGTGGAAGTTGAGGGTTGATCAACAACCTTTCCTTTAGTCTGATCAGCTAGTCATAGGTATTTTATCGAGTTGTTAAATTAACCACCTTAAACTTATACACCTCAGAGGCTCTCTTGGAAGCATCCCCATGGTGGGAATGATTTGCATTTCGCCCTTGCGGAGGGGTATTATTTTTCACAACCAAATTTTGTTGCTGGACCGGTTGGGAGGTACCCTTCAGACATTTAGCAACAACGCATGATGAGGGAAGTATTTCATGTAGTGGTCTTCCTCATAGATCATGTAAGGTTATTTAGCCTTCCTAGACAGTTGAGTATCAACAGTCTTAGGATTATCCTACGCATTAGAATATTTATTGGATTTACCCTTGTTTTTCTTCTTACCTCTTGGTTGATGAGATGAAGTGGATTTGAACACATTCACCTCAGATGTTTGAGCAGGAGAGAAAGTATTTTTGGTGTCCGAAACAAAACTAGGTTCCAGAGTAGCTCTTGATGGATCATTCGATGGATGAGGAGCACGAGGGATTAGATTGTAAAGTGTGCTGGCCTGGGAATAAGCCAAGTCTAAATACTACACATGATTGATAGCCTGCTCCTCAGTAACAACATTTCCCATAGCAACATCATGGTAAATGGGAGGCAAGAGTGACTTTGTAAACCAATCCGCAAGGAGTTGATAAGGAATTGGAGCCTTAATCAACCGTCTCTGCCATCTCCACTCATGAATATGATCGGATATGTGGGTGGAAGAGGATTTCCATAGTGAGCTCAAAAGATTTGTACTGGTCTCATACCATATAGGAAACTAAAAATGAATTAGAAAGGCCATGGAAAGAGAATTAAAGTCGACAAAGGAGTTACGTGGAAGCTCAATATACGATTTCATTGTTGCACTTGTAAGTGTTCTCTAAAAATGTCTAAGATAGATCGAATAGTCCATAAAAGAGTTGGAAGAACATCATAAATGGAAAGTCATAACATGATTGTTAGGATCTTCCCCAGGTTCTCCATTGAATTTCCGGATTTCAGACAGTAATTTGGTAGGGATGGCAGACCAAAATGGGGCATGCTAGATGTGATCATTTGTTAAAAGTGATAGATATGGTAGATCTAACATAGGCAAAAATGGAAGGTGTTAGTTAGGGTGTAGATACCGGTGATAACCATATTGCGTGGGAACACCAGTAGGAGTATACCCAGGTTGCGACGTGAAAACAAAACTAGATGGTCCTCCCATATATGGTGGATTCCTAGGTTGTCCACCCATGTAAGGTGGTTGTCCTAGTTATATACATATGTATTATGACTAAACAGATGGGCCTCCTATGTACTAAAATTGACTTGAAGTTCCCCCCATGAATGATGGTTGAAGGGATTGTTGCATTGGAATTGTGAGGTTTACAGATTAATATGGAAAAGTTCCTTGTGGAGGAATTCCCATAGGATTAGGTTGGCCCCACAAAGGATTAACAACTCCTGGAAATGGTTGTCTAGGATATAGGACAATGGTAGTAAGGATACAAGGAATTTAGGGAGAAAATTTCCCCCAAGATTTTTGATGTTGCAATTGTGTAGGTTCCCCCTCGGTAAAGAGTTTCCCTGCAACTGAAGGTTTCCCCCGAGTTGAAGGTTGGCCTCCCATTGAATATTGGCCTCCAATGTAGGGTGTACTTATATACGATGTATGAGATGGAGGAAGAGTAGCTTGTGTAACCATGGTTGTTTGAACAACTTTCCTGCTGGCCATTTGATCGATGGAATGACCAAGTAACGCACTTGGTGTGTGCATGTGGGGAAAAAGTGAAGAAGGAATATTACCTGACTCACGTGTGAAATAAGATGTATGCACATGTGGTTGATTCAGGGTTACTTGGGTCAATGATATTTTTGGTAAAGTAGAAGCACCAGCAGTAACAACTATAAGAGTTGTGGAAAAAGATGAGTTCCCAAGTCCTTCAGGAAAACCAAAAGATGATGGGTTCACACCAAAATATTGTGTAGTGGTGGAACCGAGAGGTAATCGATAAGAAGAATACGAATCAACATATCTCTTGGATGGTGGATTAATGAGTGGCTAGCCAAGTGGATAAATAAAAATAGGATTTGCGTAAGATGGAAGGCTTTCTACGAAGTTTGTGACAAGTTCTTCAATGTGTTGGCCACTTCCAGGACAAACGCTCTCAGTTTCCGAAGTGTGATATGCGATCATTTCTTCATAAGAAACATCATGTTGAGGTTACTGACCGTCAGGTTCCATACCTTGCAGACTGTGAAATAATTGATCCTAAGGTCGACTACGAAGGTGAAAGAAACACACTCCTATGAAAACTAAAAGAAATCAACCATGCAACCGTAGGTTCAAGGATCTTTCGAAGAGAGGATATCGATACACCAATGAAGAAATGAGAAGAAATTACCCCAAAATTCACATAATAACCCTTCTCGGTGCAATAAACCCTCGCTTTCATGGGATCACCCTCCAAGGGTATTGAGAGTGTGATACGATGTCTACCCCAGGTACCGTGGGAATCCCCCCACAATCACCTCCGTAGGTACCTAGGAAAGGAAAGTAAGGTTACCAAATCATAGTCAGCCTCCAGATAGGTACAGTTGATAGTCAAGACTGAGCTTATGGGAAGGATATCAAAGTCCAGAGATCTTTAAGATAACTGAAGAGAAGTGGACTGGTAAGATTCCAGAGGACCCCAAACGGATTCAAAGTTCACAAAGTGTTGGTTATGGAGCCTGATTATCTTCCTGATTCAGAGGTTTGTTTCAACCATGATTGGACCCCATTCCCTAATACGGTGGGGCATTTAGGGGGGATGGAGAAAATTTTTGTAGCCCCCCCTAGCGGGGGATTCGGGGGCAGTGCTCCCGTAGAAAAATATTGGGAAAAATTACCTTGTAAAATATTGTAATTTTGTAGTCAATCCGGACTGTTAATTAGAAGGTTGCATATCTGATGGTAGAAGTTATGTTAGGGTTTTTTTTTCCCTATAAGGTAACCATCTTTTATGAGGGAATTGTATTGCGGCTGTGTATTATAGAAAATATTGTATTCTGAGAGAGGAGACTGTGAGAGAAAGAAGATGAAGTTACATAGGGTGTGTTATAGATTGTATCCCTTCATTTTTATGGATAATAAAAAGGAAGGACTTGACAATTTCTCTGGTGGACGTAGTCGACACTAGGTGAATCACGTATATTTGTGTCTCTATTGTATTTTATATATTCTATGTTTTATTTCTGCATTTGTTTTATTTTATTTTTTTGCGATCCCATTTTTATAACAACTGGTATTAGAACAAAAGGTAACTCGCAGGAAAAGAGGGTTCCTGGTTTGAGTGGGAGAAATAACGGAACATGGAAAGTTTAGGGTCGAGAAATTTAACGGCCAAAAATACAAGTTATGGAAGATGTAGATGGAATATTATTTATATCATAAGGATATATTCCTACCATTGGGCAAAATAGAAAAAAAGTCGATGACCATGAAGGATGGAGAATGGGATTTTATTGAAATAAATGCATTAGGAATGATACGGCTAAGCCTGACATTGTCGGTGGATTTCAATATTTCAAAAGAAAAGACAACGAAAGAGATGATGGATAAATTGGATAAACTTTATGAAAAACCCTCGACGTCCAAGAAGGTATTTCTAATGAAGAGGTTATTTAATATAAAGATGTCAGAAGGTGGGTTTGTTGCAGATCAATTAGATGAATTTAATATGGTTACTAATCAACTAAGCTCTATAAAAATGGACTTTGATGATGAGGCCAGGGCTCTTCTAATCTTGTGCTCATTGCCAAAAAGATAGAATGGCTTGGTCATGGATGTAAGTAACTCTGTCTCTGGTTCAAACACTCTAAAATTTGATGATGTTGTTGGTGTTATCCTTAGCAAGAAAATGTGACGAAAATGCACAGGTGATCCATCAGGTAATGCGTTAACTATGGAGAATAGGGGAAGACAAAAGGATAGAGGAAAGGGCTTAGGGAACAGTGGGAATTCTAGGAAGGGAAGATCCAAATCCATATTGGGAAAGATAGAGTGTTGGAATTGTGGGAAGAAAGGACATCTGAAGAAAGAATGCAGAGCTCCAAAGAAACATAGAGATGGATAACAAGAGAAAAAACAAGAAGCAAATGTAATAGGTGATGTGTTGCAAGATGCTTTGATTCTTTCTGTAGATAATATTTCTGAGTCTTGAGTAGTATATTCATGGGCATCATTTCATGCCACACCCCATTGGAAACATTTTTTAGATTATGTTCAAGGTGATTCTGGACAGGTTCATTTGGGTGAGGAGGCACCATGAAAAATTGTTGGAATGGGTAAGGTACAAATAAAGAAAAAGAATAGAAACCAATGGTTGTTGAAAGAGGTAAGACATGTTCTAGATCTAAGGAAAAATAAAATTTCATCAGAGCAGTTGGAAAGTGAAGGCTGTATATCCATATTTACAGGTAAGGTGTGGAAGGTTAGAAAAGGATCACTGGTGATAGAAAAAAAAGAGAAGGTAGGTACATTGTATTTATGTACTAGAAATATTGACTCTTCTATATATTTAGCTTCTACAAGAGTGGATATAACACTGTGGCATCATAGTATTGGACACATGAGTGAGAATGGGATGCATATACTTCTCCAAATAAATTTGTTGCCAGAATTTAAACAAATTGATTTGGACTTCTGTGAGCATTGTGTTTATGGAAAAAGGAAGAGAGTCATATTTCTTAGAGTTGGAAAAGAAAAGAAGAGTGAAAGGTTAGATCTTGTGCATACATATGTATGGGGACCAACTCAAGTATCATGTCTTGGTGGCTCTCGTTATTATGTTACTTTTATTGATGATGCAACTAGAAAAACTTGGGTTTATTGCATTTGAAAAAAATATGATGTTTTTGATACTTTTAAGAGATGAAAATCTTTGGTTGAGTATGAGACAGGAAAAATATTGAAGTGTCTCATATAAGAAAATGGAGGTGAATATTTCAACAAGGAGTTTGATGATTACTATTCATACCATGGGATTAATAGAGAGAAAATAGATCCAAGAACACCACAAGAAAATGGTGTGTCAGAAAGGATGAATAGGACAATCATGGAGAGTGCAAGGAGTATGAGATTGCATTATGGGTTTCCCTTACATTTTTGGGAAGATGCTGTAAATAGTTTTGTTTACTTAATAAACAGAGGACCCTCAAGCTATTTGGATGGTGGAATTCCAGAGGAGGCATGGTCAGGTAAAAAGGTAAACTATTCATTTTTGAAGACTTTCGGTTGTGAAGCATTTGCCCATATTGATAAAGAAAATAGAACAAAGCTTGAGGAAAAATCCAAGAAGTGTACCTTTATTGGATACAATGTTAATGGATTTTGTTATCGATTATGGGACTATGAAAATAAAAAAATCATTAGAAGTAGAGATGTCATATTCAATGAGAAGGTCATGTAAAAAGATCAATTGCAGGGAAAGAAACAGGAAAAGAAAAACCAGAATACACAGTGCTTGATGAGATCACTGAAAAAGAAATTCCAAAGGTACCAGAAAATCAAAATGTAAAACAATAGGAGAAACATGTACCTCAGAATAATGCAATTGTTGTTAGAATATCTACCAGGTTAAGTAGACCCCCTGAATGATACTCACCTTCATTGTATTATTTATTATTGACTGATTCTGGTGCACCAGAAAGTTATGAAGATGCAGTGCATGTAGACACTAAAAATAAGTGGGAGCAAGGCATGAAATATGAAATGGATTCCTTGGTAAATAACCAGACTTGGGACTTGGTTCAGTTTCCTACAGAAAAAAGAGCATTGCAGAATAAATGGGTTTACAGGTTGAAGGAAGAAGATAGAGGAAAAAAGTGGTACAAGGCTAGACTTGTTGTAAATGGGTTTGCACAAAAGAAAGGTATAGATTTTGATGAAATATTTTCTCCTGTTGTTAAGATGACTTCAATTAGGACTTTTTTAAGTCTTGTGGTAGTAGAATATTTTCATCTTGAATAGTTATATGTAAAACCAATTTTTCTCCATGGGGATTTGGAGGAAGAGATTTATATGCATCAGCCACAGGGGTATGAGGTCAAAGGAAAGGATAATTTGGTATGTAGGTTGAAGAAGAGCTTGTATGGACTAAAGCAAGATCCAAGGCAATGACATTTGAAGTTTGACAGGTTTATGACAAAACAAGGTTATAGTAGATGTCTATGATCACTATGTTTTTTTTTAAAGGCTAGAAAATGGAAGCTATATTATCTTGCTATTGTATGTAGATGACATGCTTGTTGTAGGGTCTAATATGCAGGATATAAATGTGCTCAAGATGAAATTAGCTAATTCAATTTCATTGAAGGGTTTGGGTGTTGCAAAGAAAATCC
Organism: Picea sitchensis; assembly: GCA_010110895.2. NCBI lineage: Eukaryota > Viridiplantae > Streptophyta > Pinopsida > Pinales > Pinaceae > Picea > Picea sitchensis. The sequence goes on from SNQJ01S0011061.1 coordinate 71,616, forward strand.
TTGGTTTGAGAATAACAAGAGACATGGAAAATAAAGAATTGACACTGTCTCAGGGTGAGTACATAGAGAAGGTGTTGGAGAGGTTTAAAATGAAAAATGAAAAACCAGTTAGTACACCTTTGGCTAGCCATTTCAAATTAACTAAGGAAATGTGTCACAAGACACATGAGGAGATAAAATACATGTCCAGGGTCATTTATTCATCAACAATTGGTAGCTTGATGTATGCATGGTTTGCACAAGACCAGATATTGCACATGTAGTGGGAGTTGTGAGAAGGTATGTGAAAAATCCAGGTAAATAACATTAGGAGGCAACAAAGTGGATTTTAGGGTATTTGAAAGGTACTAGAACTCATGCATTATGTTTTGGAGGTTTAGAGACTATTCTATAGGTATATGTTGATTTAGATATGGCAGGTGATAAAGATAATATGAGGAGCACCACATGGTATGTTTTTATTGTAGATGGAACACCAGTAAGTTGGATTTCAAAACTACAAAAGGCTGTTGCACTTTCAACAACAGAAGAAGAGTATGTTGTTGCTACAGAGGTTAGTAAATAAATGATTTGGTTATAAAGGTTTATGGAGGAATTGGTAAAGAAGCAGGAGAATAGCAGGTTGTACTGTGACAATGAGAGTTCCATTAATCTTGAAAAGAACTCAGCCTTCCATTCAAAGACTAAGCATATAAAACTCAGGTACCATTTCATACGATCTTTCTTGGAAGATGGACATTTGAATTTGGAAAATATACATACTAGAAAAAATCCCACAGACATGTTAACAAAGGGGGTAACTAGGGGGAAACTAAGTTCCTGTTCAGTTTTAGTTGTTCTTCAAGAATGAAGGTGAAGATGATAAATTTTCTAGGTCCAAGGTGGAGTATAGTATAGTAGGTACAACAACAATGGAGTTGTTGTGATCACTCTCCAAGTGGAATATTGTTGGTTTTGGAGCCTGATTATCTTCCTGATTCAGAGGTTTTTTTTATTCGTTTTTGGATCCCATTCCCCAGTAGGATTCCCCCCCCCCCACAAATGTTTCCAGGGGGGTCCATGGGGGGTGGAAACAATTTTTGTATCCCCCCCTGATGGGGGATTCGGGGCCCGCACTCTCGAAGATAAATATTGGGAAAAATTACCTTGTAAAATATTGCAATTTTGTAGTCGATCTTAACCATTCATTATAAGGTCACAGATCTGATGGTAGAAGTTATGTTAGGGTTTTTTTCTCTAGAAGGAAACTCTCTTTTATGAGGGAATTGTATTGTGGCTGTGTTTTATCACTAATATTGTAGTTTGAGAGAGGAGACCGTGAGAGAAGGAAGAGGAAGTTACAACATGTGTGTTGTAGGTTGTATCTCTTCATTTTACTAGATAATAAAAAGGAAGGACCATGAAATTTCTCTAGTGAATGTAGCCCACACTAGGTGAACCACGTATATATGTGTCTCTATTGTATTGTGTATATTATGTTTTTTATTTATGCATTTGTTTTATTTTATTTATTGCGATATCGTTTTTCTAACACAAAGCACCGAGACCAAATGAAATCAGTGGTTTCTCAAGAAAAACCCCCAATATACGCTCGGTCTGCTATGATTGGTTAAGATTTGGAGGGGTAATCTATGTTTCTCTCCCACACATAACCTCATGTTTACCCCTTGTGTGAGAGGGGGTTCCCAACTATGCTTATACAACAGTTGGATTTCTACACTCTTTAGTGCTCTACAATATGTTTAGTAGTCTTGGAAAATTTAATCACTTTACCTAGTCCAAAGACCCTAATCTTGTGCTACTGTTGGTGTGCTAAAACGAAAAAAATGTTCTAGTTGATTTTATTAGAGAATGGTTGATTTTAATGGCTTTTAACTCAAAGGGTTCATGTAGGTGAAACTTATGATTTTTGAGAGACTTGACTCCAATAGAATGCAAAATAATGATATGCAATTGGTTCTTTTAGATGAATTCTATGTATGGTAAGGAGAAGAGTTCTATTCTTCTTAACACAAGAAAGCACTAAAAAAATGCAACTTTCAATTTTTGGGATCAATATGATGCCAAACTACCAAGCAAATGTTTTTGAAAACCGAAATGCACATGCAAAAATAGCTCTGGTTTTAAACATACACAAAAACAAATTTCCTATAGAATGCAAAATTTCTTAATTTGATTATGTATGCAAGGTGATATGCATACTTTTTCACTTCTTGAATTTCAAATGAAATGAAAGAGATATATGTTAGACAAAATGAAGTACGAGTCACAAACACAAGCAGACAAAGAGCACTCAAAATGATGAGAACTGAAAGAAAACAAGTAGGGGATAACTTGTTCAATCGAGAACTCAAATATACAAAAGAGAAAGAAGACAAGAACTCATGAAAATCCTCAAAACAATGAACAAAAATAAACAATATTCAAGACTGGGTTGTGGCAAACAAGAGAGTCCTAATAATCCAGAAAAGTAATATGCTTCATTGAAGACAAAAAGGCTCAATACTAAGCAACCTTTGCAAACCATAGTTGATGAATAGTCCTAATCAACCAAGCAATATGAAATATTTGTGAGACGAAGATTAGACAAACTCAAAGCCATGAAGAACGAAGGAATCCTGTTAACCCAAGGGGATCACAAATAGGAAAAAATTTGCAACCTCAAAAAAGAAACATAAATGAGTGATAATGTCAAATTTTCAAGAAAACAAAGTCAAAGACAAACTAGGAGTCTCTAGGAAAAAAGTCCCTCAAAATTAGACTAAGAAAGAGTAGGTAGAAAGAGTAAAAAACACCAAAAAAAGGAGATTGGCGCCCCTATTCTCAAGGAGAAAGAGCACCAATTAGGGGAATGGTGCCTTGTAGAAGGCTTTGGGGGAGCTCCAGTGAGCCAATACCACCCTCTAGCAGGGATATGGGGAGCTCCAATCAGGTAAGTGGTGCCCTGGTGTGAACTGTAAGGAAGGGCCAATTTTGTAAAAAGTCGAAAAAATGGCTTTCAAAGGATCATACATAGTAGAGACTCATACAATGGCTTTGTGATATCTTTAGTGAAGAATAGGAAAGGGGAAATATATTGTAATCAAGCACCAAACAAGATCTAATGATAGGAAAATCTTTAAGATGATCCAAGGAAAGATTAGTCAAAGTGCATTCCCAGTGGAGTCACCAATTTCTGTTACGAAATGTTTCCCCTACGGACAGGTGAAACTTACCTTCGATTACTAGAACCCTATAACAAGGAATAAACACTACAAGTGGACACTAACATCCCTTTAAAATCATTTTAACCAATTGTAAAGCAAGAAGGAGAAAGAACATGATGTACCATTTTACGAAGTTTGTCCGCGTTTATTCCAATTCGTGAGCTTGATCTTCAAACCCATTGGTGAAAATTGATACTTGCAATAGGAAACAAAGAGAAACAACTGTTTCCTACTCTAGTTTATTAGGTAAAAGAAATTCATCTACATAGATTAAAATAACAATAGACAAACATATGCAATAATACATAAGCTTGAAAGAAATAGTCCAAGTATATTCAATAAGAACCAAAAAGAGAATACTTACAAAACATGATCGATGTTGTAGTAGCCTCTCCAAGATCTCCTCATCCAACCCTTGCACGAATAATCCAAGATCAAAATGATGATACTTTACTAATTTCTTCCCTCCTTCACCTTGGATATACCTTCAATATATAGGCTTGAGAGGCACAACCACCATGAGAAAATGAATGATATTGTTGAGGATATGTCTCCTTAAGGTTTGTATCAGATCTTAAGGTGAATCCATAGCATGGGGTTTGAACATAACCATCCCCATATTGAGATATTTGGCCCATATAATAAGGTGGAGGATACCCCGTTTCCCTCAACAATAATGGCGCTCCCCTAGAGTGAGAGACAGGGTGCCATCCTAATATTAGTGCTCCTCTAAAATGGAAAAGGGGGTTCCATGGCCCTCCCATATCATGTCCAAGGGGGTGCCACCCTTCATAATTTCCCCCCAAAAGGTCAAGTTTTCCAAGAAAAAGGTGTTTTTTGACGTTGAAATGATGGGTTTCTTTTTCCAATATGACTTAGGGGTCATGGAAAATATATTTCATGGTGTCAAGGGGTTGTGACACTCAACAAAGTGAATGCAACACTAGGTAAGGTGCATAGGACACTTGCGATAGTGCATGCGACACTTAACAAGGTGCATACGTCACATTGTGATACTTAGGGTGTGAAACACAGATGCAACATTTTGGTTTGTAACCATTTTATTCTTCCCTTTTGATGGAACCTTTGACGAATTTTGCATGGATATTTTGTTTTGCTTCTCTTTCTTTTGTTATGGAGCTTGAACCTTTCTCAGTATGAGTTGGTTTGTATCCTACTCCAAACTTGTCATCGCATGGTCTTTGACTGTTGATGATTTCATTCAATATTTTGGTGTTGGTACTACATTTTTGTCAGATGTCCTTCTTCTGAAGTTCCTTTCATGGTGATACTATTTCAACTTCCAAAGACTCATTTATTTTCTTCTTTTCTTCAAACTGATTTTTGAGTGTTTCTTCAATTACTTTGGCTTCTTCCAACTGAAATTTTAAATTTATGATAATCTACTGGACTTCTTCATAATTTATTTTAGGGTTTTGAGAACGCTCCTTTAGTTTGATCAATTTTTCCTTAAGGGAATTATTTTTCTTCCTTTCCCTTTTTAGATCACTTAAAGCACTGATAAGTTCTGCCTCAAGATACACTTGGCCTTCTTTATAATCTTCTTCGTTATTTTCAAGGATTCCTTTCTATGTTTCCATTTCCATGAAGAACACTCTTTCTAAGGCACTATCACTATCACTATCCGCATCAAATGAGGAACTATCTTCTTTTGAGTAAAGGATTTTCTTGAAGACTTTTCTTTTATTTCCTTTCTTGTTTCCCTTTTGATATTTCTTTTCTTTCTTGGAAACGTCTTCTTCATCATTATCTGAATTCTTAGCATAAGGACATTAAGAATCAAAATGACCAATTTTACCACAATTAAAGCACTTTAAGGGAAGCTTACCTTTGTACTTGCTAGTTCCTCTCTTCAATATTCTCACAGGTTCACTATCTCTTCATCTTCATTTGAATCATTGTTGCAGTAGGAGCTTGAATTTGATTTTTTCTTGTTCTTTCTTGTCTTTTTGGATTCCTTGAAAGTTTCTTCCTTCTTATATGGATTATCCTATTATTTCTCATTTAGTAAGATGTAATGATTCCATGTAGCTCGTCCATGCTCAATTTAGCAATATCTTCTCTTTCTTCCAGGGATAAAATTTTGGGATCACATCTCAATGGAAAAGACCTTAGTACCTTTTGAACAATCATTGAACCTTTAATTTATTCTCCTAATCCTCTAATATAATTCAATATTTCATCAAATCGCAGAAATTAAGTTGCGATATCTTCATTTTCCTTTATTTTTCAATTGTTCAAATTTACCTCTATAAGTTTGAAGCTTGGTCCCTTTGACTTTGGCATCTCCTTCGTAAACATTTTGAATTTTTTCCCAAATATACTTTGCAGAGTCACAATGCATAACCTTGACATATACAGAACTATCCAAGCCACTTAGAATGGAATTTGAAACCTTCAAATTGTTTTCACAAAGTTTATTTTCGTCTTTATATGTTTGGGAAGCAGTAGGTGCCTTGTATTTGTCTACTGCTGCTTGCCAGACATCAAATCCTTGTGCTTGCAAAAATGTTTTCATCCTTCTACTCCAGAAGGCATAGTTTTTACCATCAAACAATGGCGTTCCATTCTTATTTCACTCCATGATCTACCTTGTTAGAATATTTCTGAAGGACCTTCTCTGATTCAAATTGTTGGAATATTCAATAATATTAAGAGGGTGGGTGAATCAGTATTATGCACTTTTTACCAATTTTAATCGTAATATGTAAGAATTAATTTAAAAACAATTTATCAGTTATGATTGCATTCAATATATCATTAACATATAATCACACATACACAACACACAAAACATTTAAGTGGAAACCCAAATGGGAGAAAGCCACGAAGAACTTTTTAATGTATCAAACAATTACATCCCCCGGAAGCACCAACTTCCAAAATTCTCCAACACCAACTAGAAGTAGGCACCATTCCCCTAATTTACAGGCTCCAACCTAAGGGAGGATACAACTCCCTAAATTTTCCAGCTTCAACTCGAAGGACGATCCAACCCCCTTTCCTTTCCCCTTCCTTCCACCCTTGAATATAAATAAGAAAATAAACATGTCACTGTTCATGTCATTGTTTCTGTCACTAATACTGATATATCATCATCATAAAAATTGATTCAACCCCAATACCCACATAAGACTTATGCCAAGGTATCCAAGAATATCGCAAAAATCATATGCCCAAAATCACCAAGATATTCATCAAACCATGTGCCAATATACGCTTGAAGAATGTGCCAAAACCTTCAAGGTATGCCTCAAAACATATACCATAACCTCCAAGATATGCCTCAAACATGTGCCAAAACCTTCAATATATTCCTCAAGAATATTCCATAACCTCCAAGATATTCCTAAAGCATATGCCATAACCTCCAAGATATAAGACTCAAAACATATAGAAAAATATTCATCAAGTGAAGATCCTAATGCATGCGATCTTGGACTATTAATCTTCTTCAAATTCAACATCAAGAGAAGAGAACCTTCTTCAAACCTTTCCTCATCCTTATGGGACTAGACTGGGCAACAGGTGGGGCCTCGCGCGATAATACCAAAACAACCAGTGGGGTCCTTGTAGGACACCCTATCCTTAACCCATAGGGGTCACCTCATATAGGTTTTCCTGAAAATCCTTCTCACATCTGCAACTGCAAGAACTCCCTCCTTCATATGACTCTACTAAGTCACTTGCGTTGAGAGATTACACACTTGCTTGATCAAATTGAGAGGCTCTTTATGATTATTTATACTTTTCCAAGTACCTCCTTTACTTGAATTTAGGGTCGACCTATAATTTTTTTTTTGTAATCGTTTTTCCCATTTACTTTTTTGTTATAGATGACTTGTAACTTCTTTTCCTTAGATCTGGGGATTCTTCACTTATTTTTTGGGATATATCTTTAAGAAGGAAGATCTCCTCAACCGTGAGGAACCACGTGGCATGCCAACTATTTTTGGAAATGGATTGACAAGGAATATCAATCTATAAGGGTTTTTCATGCAATTATGATGTCCTTCATACTCGTTTTCTTCAAACAACTCTGGGATTCATGACCACACCTTTGGGGTTTCCTGACCATACATTGTAACAACCAAGGATTCTTGCAGGCTTCTTCAAAGCATCTTCCCATGAGGTCCATTCTTAGAGCTACGCCATAAGGGGACCACTTTAGAGACTCCCATAAATAAACCCATTACTTCTAGGGGCTTATGGAATTATTCTAGGTTTGACATCAAGGACAACAATTTTTGCAATAGTGGCGTCTTTAGGACCATAGTAGGCCCATTGAATGTTTACCAAGATGAGAAATTTGTTCCTGAGCACTTTGAATTTCTGGTCTAGGATGCATACTGGTTCCACCCAAAAATCCCCTTTGTGATCCACTTGGATCACAATGCAATCAATTACATGGTTATGATCATGCACATATTTATTCAATAAAGATACATGAAATACATTATGAATTATCATGGATGTAAGAAAAACAATAATGTATGTAATTGGGCCTATCTTCTCTAAAACATAAAACAACCCATAGTATCTCGTTGCCAACTTTGGGAAGCTTCCCAATCTTAGTGAGCTCCTCTTAGATTTTACTTTTAGAAACACATGCTCACCCACTTTGAATTCCCTGCGTGTCTTTCTTTTATCTGTGTAATGTTTTTTCCTGTCCTGCATAACCTTCAAATTATTCCTGATCTTTACCATCTTCTTTTCCATTTCCTTTAGTAATTCTGGCCCAATAACTACTTTGTCTACTGGGTTTTCCCAACTTACTCGTGTGTTGCATTTCCTTCCATACAAGGCTTCAAATGGGATTATCTTCAATGATGCATGATACCCATTTTATAAAAAAATTAACTAGATGAAGGTAATATTCCCACTTGGAAGGCTTGTTCATTATGTGCATTTTCAACATATCTTCAATTAATATCCAGTTAGTCCTCTTTGTTTTCCCATCAGACTCTGGATGATATGCTATACTGAAATTCAAGTTAGTCCCAAATCCATTCCAAAAGTTAGAAGTGAAATTGGGATCTCTATTTGACACTATTTCCTTAGGCACACCATGTATCCTAGCAATTTGCTTCATATAAATATCTGCAATATTGGCTTCCTTGTGATTCGTTTTCACTGGTATAAAATGTGCATCCTTTGTAAGTCTTTCCACCACTACCATGATGGAATCATGATGCCTTTTTTTTCTTGGCAACTTGGTGATGAAATCTATTGTAACTACCTCCCATTTCCATTCAGGAATGGGAAATGGCTCTAATAATCATGTTGGATTTCTAGGTTCAACCTTCACTTTCTAACACTCCATGCACCTGGCTATGTAATCAACCACATCTTTCTTCATTCCAAGACATAGTATTGGCTTCTTACTACTGCAATTGTATTTTAGTACATTGGATGACCAACATAGGGTATGTTGTGCAACTCTTTTAGCACTGTATTTCTTTATTCCTGAATGTTAGGAACATAATTGTTTTCCTTGAACAAGAGGATTATGTCGTCTTCCCTATAATATTTAAATTTCAGCATTACATTTTCTTTTTGTAAGCCTTTTTTCACTTGTGCATAATGTTGATATGTTGCTACAACTTATAAAATTCTATCTTTTACATATGGTATGCATATACTAATGCCTGCAACATACATTTCTTGCACCCTCTTGCTGAATGCATCAACGACTTTATTATATTTTCTCTTGATGTGCTTGATGTCGAAGTCATATTCACTTAGAAATTCCAACCATTTAGTTTGTATGGAATTCGATGTGGGATACTCAAACAAGTATTTTAGATTACTATGTTATATCTTTAGCTCAAATTTTCTTCCCATGATATAATCCCTCCAAATATTTAAGGAATGAACTATGGATTCCAACTCTAATTCATGGGTAGCATACTTTATTTCATGTTCTTTAAGCTTCCTTGACTCATATCATATGACATGCCCATTTTTTGTAAGGACTCCACCAATTCCTTTCTTGCATGCTTCTATTCACACATCATAATCTTCATATGGATCTGCAACCTTTAGAATAGGTGCACTGGTCAACATTTCCTTCAAATGTTGGAAACTCTCCTCACATTTGGCAGTCCATTCAAATTGTGTTCCCTTATTTTGTTGTGAAGTGATTGGATGTGCAACCCTGGATCTCCTATAGTATCCAACTAAACCCGTAAAGGATATCACTTATGAAACATTCTTTGGCACTAGCCAACTTTTGATTGTTCAATCTTCTCAGGGTCCACCATTATACCCTCCTCCTAGATAATGTGGCCCAAATAATGTATTTGTCTTTTATAGAAAGTGCATTTTTTAAACTTGGCATACAATTGGTACTCTCTCAACACATATAACACCCTCCTCAAATGTTGTTCATGCTCCTCCTTTTTCTTGGAGTAGATAAAAATATCATCTAAGAATAAAATCATGAATTTGTCTAGGTAATCCCTAAACACTCCATTCATTAGACACATAAAAGTGGTTGGTGCATTTGTCAATCCAAATGGCACCACCACAAACTCATAATGGCCATACCTTGTCCTGAATGCTATCTTTCTAGTGTTTTTTTATTTGATTCTTACTTGATGATAATCTAATTTCAAGTTAATCTTTGAAAATATCTTTTCTCATGTCAATTGACTAAAAATATCATCGACCTGCGATAGAGGGTACCAATTATTTACAATAACCTAATTAAGTTTTCTTAATTCAATATGCACCATGATATTTCCATCCTTTTTATTCAAAAACATCAATGGGTCACCCCAAGTTGAGACACTTGGACTTATGTATCCCTTCTTAAGAAATTATTCTTGCTACATCTGCAACTCTTTCAACTTTGATGTACTCATTATGCAAGGATTTTTGGACACTGGGGAAAATCTAGACATTAAGTCAATAGAGAATTCAATATCTCTCTTTAGTGGAAATCCTAGCAACTCCCCAAATACATCTTCATATTCCTTCAAAAAAAGACAGTCTTCAAGGATTGGCTCCTTATCCTTTGTTGGATATTTCATATAAGCAACATATAATTGACACTCTTTTCTAAAAACAATTTCAGCTATAATGCTAAAATATCTCTAACAGATATAAGTCTTGGAATACCTTACACAATATTTCAATTCCATTCCTTATCAAGGCATGCATAATCCTTATTGTAGCAATCTAAGATAACACAATGCATTTCCAACCAATCCATACTAATCAAGCATTCATATGACCCAAGCAGTATGATGTTCAACTCTACCTTAGTGCTAACTCTATTCATGTTTGCTGAGAAATCCTTGAAAATTTCATTGATTTCTCTCTTGGTTCCAGTTGCTAGTTGAACCAACCAAGACTTTTCATGCTTACGTCTCTTCAATTTAAAATTTTCAATTATTTTCGGATCTATATAGCTATGACTAGCTCTAGAATCAATCAAAATAACTATGGGATGATTATCATTCTTACCTTGTACCTCAATCATGTGGGATTGGTAGTCTACTTGTTTGTTGTCCAAGTTTTCATAAATCTGTGGCATGCTTTTGCCCACATCATCCACTCTATCAAATTCCTAAATGTTGTGCATAGTCCTCATCCTATCTCCCTTGTCAGGAAAATCCTTATACATGTGTTCTCCTTCACATCCCCAACACTTTTTGGGAAGTTGTCATGTCCTTTTCCCTAAGGAATCAATCATTTTATGTTCACCTTGTGTTGGATGCCCTTATTATATGCTTGATATTTGTTCCTAACAAATGGTGGTTTGAATCCTTTCGTTCTCTGGTCCATCTTTCCTCTCTTCTTATCATCCTAGGCCTTTTGAAAAGATGGAATTCCTTTTTTCTGCTCATACAAATACTTATCTTTTATTATGGATTATTCCAAGGTCCCGGGTTCATCAAAGTGGATTTTATCCTTGTAAAAGGATGGTAGTCCACTAAAGAAACTTTGTATTTTGACCTTATCATCTATGATGAATTCCACATACCTTAGAAGTTCCAAGAATTTCCTTTCATACTCATCCATGGTTATGCTTCCAAGTTTGAGTTCAAATAACTCTTGCATATTCTTGTCATATTATTGCTATAACAAGTATTTCTACTGGAAATATCTTTTAAACTACCTCCATGAGATCATCTTCTCATAAATGTTCTTGACTTTCTTAAGATGATCTGACCATATAGATGATTTCCCTTGAAGATGGTAGTTTACAATTCTAGATTTTACATTTGACAAATAATTGTACAATTGGAAATATTACCTCTTTCCCAATAGCCAAGATTCTACATATTTATCTTTATTATGGTCACCATCAAAAGTAGAAGGCTTAATATTCCTAATATCTCCTTGCAAATAATCTATTTCAATCCTCCTCCTATGTCTTTGGATAGGGGACACACTGACCTTGAAAATGCATGTTCTCTTTTGGTTGAGTGTCCCAGTGACTGATGATGATGATGTATACTAACACTCCTTTTTCTCCTAGATACTTCATGGTCATCCCTCCTATCATGAGATCTGGATGCCTCTACTTGTCTTTCATTGGTTGTTTTTTTTGTGCCAGAATCCTTATTGACTTGTCTTTGCAACATATTCAGAATATATAGGATCTCCTAGGATCTTATCATCATTTCATTGTCTTTTCTATATATCTACACTTATTTCTACAGGCTTCTCATAGTATCAACCAGCTCTACTGGCTCCACCTACTTCATCATCCATTGGATTTGGTCTCTGCATTTCCTAGAATAATATGTAAACCTTTGACCTCCTCCTCATGGATGTAAGATCCCTAGGAATACTTTATATCTCCATTCCTCATATAGGAACCATATATGTTTTCCTATACCTCTAATTATGTAAAAATGTGCATGCAACAATTGTTGTTAGAGTTGTGCATATTGTAAAATATTTTGTTGATTAGGTTACATGCCATTCTTCATCTCAATTTATGAAGGACACAAATGAAATAATCCAAACTATGAGTCTTTATAAACATTCCTATCTGAATTATATTTCCAACGAATGTACTCATGCCTCATTATGAGCTCTGAGTGAAAAGTTGTAGCCTTCTGAAGTTTTCGATTTCCACTCATTTATGCTTTGTTTCTACTGATGCAATTTTTAAGAGAGACTCGTTTCTCCCCTCTATAACAGAAAACATGCCAGCAATTAGGAAAATTTTTGTAATAAGCACATATATAATTTATGATTTTAAACATAGAACAAATCTCAGATTTGGAATTTGATGCTCCATTCAAACTTTGCATAAATCTATAATTCACGACTTTCCACTTTTACACTTTCTCTAGACTTAGAATTTTTTAGCCAAAATTGGCTATCTCCCAAACTAAGAGAAACTAACAAAAAAATCCTCAAGGCAAAGTTATAATTGATGAGTAGAAAAAATTTGGACTAAATACAATTTTCTTGATTGGTGATCTAGGGTCCCCTTTTCTCCTCTTAAGTTTTCAAAATCCCCAAAACGTGTCCGGAAATAGTGTATTTTTCCTTGTTTGAGCATCCCCACACCAAATCCTTTTGAATTTCACTAGGATTCCAAATGGGTATATCCACGCATACTTTTTGAGCTATCTGTAAAAATTTCACATTTTATTTGGGCCCAGATATTAAGCACAACTCAGATATTCAAAAGTCACTAATTTTCATTTTTCAGAAATTTTGAGTAGAATTAGAGAGTGCCCCTCATTGAAATTATTGCATCCCTCATCACTATGGACACACCCCTAAAATTTCAACCAATTCTAAGTTGAAACACTCATGTTATGGCCAAAAAATGTTTTTCGCTCCAGATTTTTTTAATAGTCTATTTTTGTTGACATGTGAATCAAGATGACATGACATGGAACATCATTGCATATGTCCACATATAATCCTCTTTTTCATCCATTTCATCAACCTTCTTTTCTTCCATCGATGATTGCCTAATTATTTGCATCAACGATCGACCTATTTATCTGAATTACGAAAAGGCTACCTTTGTCAAATTCGATCGAATGCCAATCATCGACGATCAAATATTTGATTCCATTTATGAGTTACAAAAGTCACTTCTTCATGGGATTTCGCTGAACTCCAAAACAAAAACTAGAATAAATATGAGTTGTCGATCCTGAAATTGAAAGTTATCTTGGCCATCAATATGCTAAAATTTGCCAAGGCTATGGATGAATCTCAACCATTGATCACTAAATCTAATGTGGTCTGGAGCATCCATTCTGCAACATTTTCAAACCTTGTTGAAATATGAAACTCCACCAACAATCGACTATTCACTTCCATCGATGATTCACAAAAGGCACTTCTTCATGGGATTTCGTTGAACCCTGAAATCAAAACTAGAATGAATATGAGCCATCGAACATGAAATCGAAAGTAGTCTTGGCCTTCAATCCATTAAACTTTGTGAATCCTACAGATGAATCTCAACCATTGATCACCAACATCTCCAAACCTCATCGAACTATGAAACTCTATCAAATATTGGTGATCAATGATTTTCTTTGACGAACTGACTAGCAAGACTTCGTCGAATTTGTCGAACTTCGATGATGTGGCAAGTTGGGTGATGTGGCATGACACATGGATGATGATGTGGAAACTTGGATGACATGGAATGACACTTGGATAATGGCCACCTATCATGACTTGAATTGGCCATGTTATCCTCCTATTTTCCCTTTCATCGGCAGTTGGCGATTTATTTTTCATCGACGATCTCTTTTGCATTTACAAAAAAACTATACCATGATATTTTTACAAACTTTGATCATTAGCGATCAACGATCAATGATTTCCCTTAATCGATAGTTTACGAAAAAATCATACTTGTAGAATTTTCCAAACCTCGATCACTCCATCGACTATCGACGATTTTATTCGACGAACCAAATTTGTCCATGAATTTCATTGAACCCTAAAACTTAGAATTTTTGATCAAATTTATAATGAATATGGGTCGTTCAATTTTCAATATTAAAGTGATCTCAACCATTGATTTATAAAACTATCCAAACTTCGCCAAACTTCTCCAATCTTGCAAATGAATCTCAACTATTGATATTTAATGTCTAAACAATTTGGGTCGTCGATTCTCCAACTCTTCAGTCACCATTAAAACAAAAAATCCAACCTTCCAGGCCAAATTTAACTCTGAAACCTATAGAGTGATGCCATTTATCATCTCTTTGACAGTTCCAAGGGAATATTAGACTTGAATTTGTTCATAAATTTGGGGATTTCACCATGGTTTCACTAATTTACCCAAATTCGACATGGATCAAACTTCACTACAATGAATTTACACGAAATTCACATAGCTCTTGGCCCATACAAGATCAATGTTGAACCAAAAGATCTGATACCACTCTTTAGTGTTCCCCACTACTGAACCCAAAAATTTAAAATTTCATTATCGCATTAAAATTAATGCAATGCAGCATGCTAAAACACTCATATATCTCACAACATTATAAAGACATGAATGCAATCCCATTAAACATTCACACAACAACATGTGCATTGCCTTAAACTCATAGTAAATACACAACAAATAAATCCCATAATTAAATGCAATGTGTTGAGGATTTAACATGCATTTAGAAACATGATGAATGCATCCCAACATACATACATGCACGACTACATATAATTCACTCAAGAACAGATTATACACACAAAAAATTAAACCCATAATAAAAATGGTGAGAAAAAGATAAAACACTTATCTTTTTGAGCAAATGTATAACCGACTGTAGAGGGTGGACGTTCCACCCAACCGTAGATGTTTTTATCCAATATTAGTAGAAAATCACCCTTGTGTTGGGGCTACGAATCCACGAGAAAAAGGTGTCTTTGTTTTGGCCACACACATCCCAATACAACCCACAACAAGCTAATTTTCCTACAACCATCCAAATACACTAAATGTCTTCCCATCAACATGCACAACCCAAGGAATGGGATTCCCATTCACTATTCATACTCCCTTAGGCCTTCCCACTTCCCTCTAGGGATCCAACATAGAATGACTAGGAATCTTACTTGACGGGGACTCCAAGAATGTCAATTGTCATAGAAACGTTCACAACAACAACACACTTCCCTAGGGAAAAATCTCACTCAAAAATTTCACTCTACTTGCTTAAAAATATGTTTCTTCATGCATTTTCAACTCCAAACAACTACCACACATTCCCAATATAGTTGTATCCAAGCTTCAACACTCTACACTCCCTTGTTGTCCAAAAAACTGCATGTAAAAATTGCTCTCTTTTCCCATATGAATTTCTTTTTTTCCCATGCATTTTGAATCTCACATTCCTCAATGTTGATTGTACTCATCCTACATGCTCTCATAAATTTGGCATGCGAATTTTCACACCAAACCTCTTACATGTGTTTAATGATTGGTTTGGGAACACTCAAATAGAAAATAGAAGGTTCATACACCAATAATAATTTTAGGAAGTGGGTTTGAATTAATAGATGTAACATCCCCATTTTCAAACCATGAACTAGCAATATATATATTGTAAATGTCATATATGGCTGAGAGTCAAGTGATGTATATTGTAAATATAGAATATGACCGAGAGCCAAAGCAATGTAATATGTAAATGATGTAAATTGACTATAATGAATAAAATGTATTGCAAGTTTCACATGGACATAGACGGATATTTGGGGGATAAGTATCCACAAGAGAGGGTAGGGGTCCGAAAGGGGGGGAGTTACCCATATCTATTAAACCAAAACCCATTTCCTATTTTTCTCTAAATTATCCTTGCCATGAATCTTCCATTAGTTGTTGAGTGTTATAGAGCCTGATCATTAAATTCATGTAAGAGGGTTGGTGTGAGAGTCACTTCCCATAATTATTGAGAGCACAGGGGATGAGTACAATCTGCTTGGGGAAGAGTGCAAGTCAAGAAATAAAGATAAAGAGAGGAAATTCATATTGGTAGGAGACCAAATTTTGCACATTCACATGCTTACATATAACATTGTTTTTACATGGAGTTTTCTGGCCAGTAATGGAGTTCTGAGTGTGGGAGCTTGAAGGAGACTATTGTGGAAAATTTTGGTTTTTGATTGGAGATGTAATTCCATGGAGAAAGAGTTTGTGTGCCTGGAAGTGACTATATGTTCATAATTCATCAAAGAAGCAGGTGTTTTGGCTGCTGGGAGAATTTGTATTACAACTGTAAAATTCCTGAAGTCCTAGCAAGTAGAATTTGTATCCAACCTATGTTGGAAACCTTGGAGGGGAGTGGAAAGGCCCGAGAGACTATGAGAAGTGAAGTGGGATTCCATCCCTTGGGTTGTGTAGGTTGAGGGGAAGTGTGCTAGTGGACTGGAATTAGCTTATAGTTTAACTGCTGAAAGGGGGACCTTAGCTAGCTTAGGGACTTCCGTCTCTTGTGGATTCATATCCCCAACTTGGGGGTGTCTTGTTGTTGAGAATTGGAACAACAAGGATATAGTTTGGAGGAACGTCCTTCCTCTGTAGCGGGTTGCAAATTTCATTAATATAAGTGTCCTTATGCGTTTGTTTTATCCATGTCAACTATCAATATATTTGTTGTGCAATTTACTCTAATTGTCTAGGCTAAATAATGATGCATATAAATCTATATTTTATGGTTGAATGATCCTACCTGGACTTAGTTATTACTGTGTACACTTAGATTAGTTGTATTTATGTTTAAATAAACACGGAGATCTGAATGAGATGGAATGACATGGGGAAAATCTAGAGGAAATCAGAGTTAAATCCCCAAATTCATGGTCAAGATTCATGTTTAGAATGAATCAAAATTGTTTGAGAGAATTTAATGAAGTTAATATGAAATTTGCAGAGTCGAATTCAACTTGGAATGTTCAAATTTTGAATTTTAATGGTTGTTGTAGAGTTACAAGAATTTTTGTGAATCGACGACCGGGATCTCTTTTGATCTCGAGATTGAAAACTGAGATTCGTCATGATAAATTTAAAATCCCATAAGGTTTGTCCATTTTGAAAGGTTGATCAAATCAACGACCAAGATTCATTTCAGGGTTTTTTGAAATGGATTAGATCGACAGTCTGTGTTGATTTTGGTCATTGAGGATATGGAATAGAACCAATGACCAAGATCATTTGTAGTAATAGATCGATGACTTAGATTCAATGGGGATTTTGGTAAAAAATGCCTAAGTGTGGAAATTTTCCAAAAGAAATGGCCAACAACTAATGGTAGGATTGGATGAATTAGAAAATAGTTTTTTTGGTAGGAAAGAGAAAATGTCGTCGGCCAATGGTCAGATTGACCGAAATGGTGAAGAATTTGGTTTGTCCAGAAGACATCTCTGACCACTGATGGCCGATATTCTGGGCGTCGACCGAATCCAGCGAAGTATTTTCATCCACCAACAAAAATTGTCGATGGTCGATGGGCCAATGATGGCACTTTGTTTGATTCAACGAAGTGTTTCGAACAAAAAAAGAGGGATCATTGATGGTCACGCGTCGATCGATTCAACGAGATGATCGGTTCATCCAAGAGAATCTACCAATGGACGATGGAGGGAAGAGGGAGATGACGTGCCATGACATGTTAGCATCCATGTGTCATGTCACCTCAACCAAATTGACACCTTAGGATGATTTTTCATGCCACATTAGAATCCATGTGTCTTTCCACATCAACCAATAGGGTTGGCTGACAATCGACGGTCGAATCAACCAATTTGGGAAGTTTTTTCAACAATCATCGGGGATCATCAATCATTGATGGGCCGATGGTCGAGTGTCGGCTAAATTGGAAAGTAGTTCCATTCACCAATGAATATCACCAATGGCCAAGGGTCAGGTCAAAGAATTTAGAGTTGTGTGCAAATGGGTCATTGGGGAGTTGGGTCGATAGGTTGGGAAAGGAGTCGTGCACGACCAAAAGAAAGTTTCAATCATCGATAAACAAATGTAATCAGATCAATGGCTCATATTTCCTGTGATTTGAGATCAATGTATCATATTTAAAGGGATGTTAGAGTAGTAAAATAATCAAGTTTATGTAAAATTTTGTGAATTTTTCATATTTTTGAAGGTCATTAACTTGCAGGGCATTTTTGAGGGCCTAAATGACGTTTTTATCCAATCAAAACCCACAAAAAATAGAGTTTAACTAGATACAATATACCTTTGTAGCACAAATAAAAGAAATCGGAGAGAGGTATCCAATGAGCTAAATGTTTTGCAAAACATAGCTCGTATGAGGAAGTTACAACCAAAATAGTAAGGGTAAAACTTTGTCACCAAATTACTTCCGGAGGGCATAACTCCTTGCTCCGAAGTCCGTTTGGGGCACACGAGTAGTCAATGGAAATATTATGACCCATAGAAGCTAGAATTGGAGTCAGAATTGAGTTATGGTTACCTGAAAAAATGTGCAGGAAGAGAAACAAGACACTTGTAGCAAGCAGGGATAAATTGGGTAAAACAACCTAAACTTCTCTGAACCATAACTTTCAAATTGGAGCTCAGTTTTGAGAAAACAAATAGTCGTTGGAAAGGTCGTGAGGAGAAGAATACATATAACCACCCAAAATTTAAAATTGGCAATTATAGGTTCTTAGAAAGTGAGAAAGTAGATTGTTGTAGCAATAAATGAGTGGAAATTGCAGCATGTGGATGTTGTAACTTTTCACTTAGAACTCAGATTGGGGCATGACTACAACCATTGGAAATTTGTTTTGGAGATGAATGAATTAAGGAACCATATTTTGGAGTAGTGCATTAATGTTATTCATATTTAAAATTAAGAATTACCTTTAATCTAATTAATAAATATTTTGCAATATGCTTAATTCTAACAACATTTATTGCATGCACATTCTTGCAATTAGAGATATAGAAATGAAGACTTTAGTTCCTACATGAGAAATAGATATATGGAGGATTATCAAGGGTATTAAAACCATGAAGAAGAAATTAGAGGTATGTATGTTAGCATGGGTAATCTTGAGACTAAGTCTAATAAGAGAAGATACATGCAGGGGCCTATAACTATGAGAAGCTTGAAAAAAGAAGTGCAAAGATATAGGGCTGATAATGGGAGGATTATGAAGACTCAAGAAGAGATAATTAAAATCCTGAATATTCTGCAAAATCAAGTCAACAAATATTCAGGCACAAGGCAAGAAGCTAGTGCCAAGCAAGGGGAGGTGTCCAGGTCTCATGATAGGAGGGATGATCGTGGAGGATCTAGATGATCAGGGAGTATCAATAGGCATCAAAATTATCATTCCCTGGGGAAATAGACCATAAAAACAAATGCGTGTTCAAGGTCAACAAGAAACCCAAGTATATATCCCATCAGGAATTAGAGAAGGAGACATGGGTCAGATATCTTGAAGGGGGAATTGAGGAAAATCAAGCCATCATCATTTGATGGAGAAAACTAGAAAGGTGAAGCTGTAGAAACATTGTTTCTCAGAATGAGGAAATATTTCCAATTGCATAACTACTCATCAAATGCAGAAGCTAGAATTCCAACCTACCACCTTCAAGGGAAGACATCTATGTGGTGGGACCAGTTGAAGCAAGTTAAACACCATGATGAGAAGAGAATTTCTTGGAAGCAGTTCAAGAAATACTTTCATCAACAATACTTGTCAAATAAATGTTATAACAAGAATATGGAAGAATTATTTGAACTCAAACTTGGGAACATGACCATGGATGAATATGAGATAAAGTTCTTGGAACTTCTTAGGTATGTGAGCTTCATCATAGATGAGAAGGTCAAAATTTAGAGGTTCCTGAGTGGAATTGCACCCTTCTACAAGGATAAAATTCAGTTTGATGAGCCCAAGAATTTATAAGAATCCATAAGGAAGGCTAAGTATTTGTATGAGAAAAACAGAGGAAGGACGGTTTTCCAAAAGGCTTGGGACGACAAGAAGAAAAGAAAGATGGATCAAAGGAAGAAATGATTCAAGCCACCTTTCACAAGGAATAGACCTCAATCATATCAACAAGGGAAGACATATAAAGGTGATTAGAAAATGATAGAGTCCTTGGGAAAGAGGCCAAGACAAAAACCCATACAGTGTTGGGGATGTGAAGGAGATCACATGTATAAAAGTTATCCTCATCGGGGAGATAACATGAAGACTTTGCATAGCATCAATAAGGAGGAGACAATAGAGGACGTGGGAAAAGTCATGCCAAGGATATATGGAGCCTTGGACAATAGAAAAGAAGACTATCAATCCCACATGATTGAAGTGGAAGGTAAGATTGATAATCATCCCATAGCTATTCTAATTGATTCTCGAGCTAGTCATAGCTATATAGATCAAAATCTAGTTGAAATATTTAAATTGAATAAATGTAAGCATGAAAGGTCTTGGTTAGTTTAGCTTATTACTAGAACCAAGAGAAAAATTAATGAACTTGTTAAAGAATTCCCTATAAAAATGAATGGAACTAACACTAAGGCAGATTTGAATATCATACCATTGGGATCTTATGACTTCTTGATTGGTATGGATTGGCTAGATAATCATCATGTTGTTTTAGATTGTTATAACATGGTATTCAAATTTATTGATGAAGAAGAGAATCCAAGGATAGTGCAAGGTATTCCAAGGTCCATATTTGTCAGAGAGATTTCAACATTGCAACTAAAAGAAGTTTTAGAAAAGGGTAATAGATATATGCAACCCATATGGAAGATCCAATAAAGGATAAGGAGCCAAGTCTCTAAGATTATATATGATTGAAAGCATATGAATATGTGTTTGAGGATTTTCTAGGATTGCCACTAAAGAGGGATATATATTTCTCAATTGAATTAATTCTTGTAGCTACCCAAATATCTAAGTGTAAAACAATGGGTTTTGATCCCCCATATTAAATAATGTATTGTTACATTGTTGAGAGGCCAGAGTGCCCAAAACATTATTAAAAGGCTAGTGTTCCTAAGAAATGTAATTTTTTGATCATTATTAATAATAAATACATCATTGCCTGCTAGGCGGACAAATACTAGAGCTATAGGGGGATATGATTCCACAAGAGAGGGGGCTTGAGGGGCTAAGTGTTTATTTATTTTATATTACCCATTTTGTGTAATGGTGGGGGAATCAGTTACATGAGCTCTTGGGGGAAGGAAAAGAGGTTCTTGATCCCCACGAATTACAAAAATCCATCCTAGGTCTGTGGATGGGGTTCTCTCATTATCATCCCCATTCTAGTGTTGTTGTTGGTATCCTCATGCATTCATTCACCCGATTTGTTCATTGTTCATCCTCTCTCATGGAGTCTCCACTCCATTCATTCCTTCAATCACTCATATTTCCTCATTTTTGGTGTCTTGTCTTGGGAAAGGAAGACAAACTATTGAAGAGAAGTCATAGTTTTGTTGGCTGTAGAGATTGTTGGTGTAATCCAACCATGATTTGAGGCCTGCATGTCTGAGATGCTTTTCCTATGATCAGATTTGATCATAGCTGTGAGTCCTGAGAGTCCCATCATGGATATTCTATACCAGCTGCATTGGAGCCTTGGAAGGAGGGGGAATTCCTGAGGGACTGCGTGGCAGAGAAGGGTGGAGATATATTCTCTTGGGTGGTGTAGGCTGAGTAGAAGAGAGTTGGGTACTTGGATTGTTGTGAGTGTTGGAGAATCCTGTGAGAGCTTGAGTGATAACTCATTTTGGAAACCAAGTAACACTCTGGAACTGTCTTTATGGATTCATAGCCCTGGCTCGGGGGTGATACGGTTGTTGATATTTGGAACAACAATGTCTATGGTTGGGTGGAACGTCCTTGGTCTACCACCAGTTGGTGTCTTCTTTTATAAATGATAAGTTCTCTCTGTTATGGTTTCATTTTCTTATGTATTTATTTTCGTTGCGCATCAAATTATTATACCTGATATTGTACCTATAATATGCATGTTTTCTAGTTAATTCTATGAATGATATATTGTACATGTCTTTGATGTTGTGGTATGAATCTTGATCATTTCATGTATGCATTTCATGCTTCTTTATTAATTAAGTGTTATTAGAGTTTCCAAATTATCCAAGAGGTGCATTCTTGGTGTGGCATGCCATCCCATGGGAGGCTAGGTATGTTACAATTTGGTAATAAAGAAGAAATGTAGTGGCGTTTCCCAAATTGGGTGGTTGGGGATGTTACAAATTGGTATAAGAGATTATAGTTCAAACACCAAGGTGTTACAGGCCAGAACAAGTGCGAATCAGGAAGACTCATTGTTACATATTATATATATATTTGTGCAAATTTGGGGAAAATGATGGAAGCGTTTGAGTGTAATCCCCCAAATTCATGAATGAATCTGAGTTTGAATGATTCTAGGATTGTCTAAGAAGTTAATGGATTCGATATGCAGATTTACAGAGCCAAATTCGACTTGGAAGGTCAAACCTTTGAGTTTTAATGGTCGTCGTAATGTTGTATAGAGTTTGTAGAATCGACAGTTGATATCGTGTTCGATCTTGGATCAACTGTCCCAATTCGTCCTTGATTTTTTTTTAAAATTTGAATATTTGGAAAGTTTGGCGGAATTACCAAATCAACGGCTGAGATTGATTCGACGATTTGAAAAATGAGGAACATCGATGGTTCCTATTCATTTTGGTTGTTTGCGGAGTTGGAGAAAAAAAACAGTCAATATCATCTTGGTAAGGAGATCAACAACCTAGATTCACCTGTGATTTTTTCAAAAATTCTAGGTGTGGAAGTTCGCCAATAAAAATCGTCGACGACCGATGGTCAGGGGTCAGAGAATTGGGTGAAGGGTTGAAGATCGACCAAGGAAACTATCCATTCACCGTTGACTAATAGTCAGGGATAGACAGACTCTGGTGAAGTTTTATTTTCTTGGACAAAGAAAATCTCTGATCGTTGATGACCGATGGTAGAGGATCGACATAAAACCTCTGAATTCTCAAACTCTGGAGTGAATATGGACCCTTCATATTTGGGTACACATGTCTGAAGATTAAAAAGGGTCTGTGAATTAAATGTTTGACAGTCCGGGGGTGTGGTGGTGTTCAACAATGGAAAAACTACAAAGTCCTAAACCTCGGAGTAAATCTAGATCGTTCGTGCCAGTTATTATATGACGCGTGTCACCCGTAAGATAGGGCCACGTGTCTGTGCC
The DNA here is from genome assembly GCA_010110895.2 of Picea sitchensis. NCBI lineage: Eukaryota > Viridiplantae > Streptophyta > Pinopsida > Pinales > Pinaceae > Picea > Picea sitchensis. The sequence goes on from SNQJ01S0011061.1 coordinate 95,043, forward strand.
TTATTTTCTTCCACATGGAAGAAAATCCCTTAGTCGAGAGACTTGGCACTCTGAAGGATTCAAGGCATAAGCAGTTGGGGTCAAGCACTCCTGAAGACTGGAGTCCATCTCAACCATTTATTACAATAGACACGTGGTGCAAGATCCCAAGTTACAAAGAGTTGGTACTCCAAAGATTTTGAGTTTCAATTTGCTTGGGTCGAGAACTCCCGAAGGTCGGAGAAAATATCCATCATTGATGGAGAGGTGATACATGGAGGAAGGAGAGGACCCCTAGTATTTCAGAACTCCAGTAGATCTGTGGAGAGGCACTTGGGAAAGCCCTAAAGCCCGAATCTGCGAAGGCAATCCTAGCCATTGATCGAGACAATATATGTGGCAATAGATATTGCAGTCCAGAGACTTGGCACTTCGTAAGAGTTGAGAGTGTGGATAGTTTGGAACTGACAAAGCCGTAGTCTCGAAGCTCCTATTTATTGTTGATCTCATCCCTCGATCTATTTTAAACCAAATGATCTTCGATATAGTGATTCTAACACAGAAAAGTGCCATGAAAGATTTGCCCTGTGGTTTCGAGCCGTGGTCACTTGGGAAAGTGGTTTGAAGGAAGCGCCTATGCAGAATTGATTTCTGTGGTGACCCAGGGATAACATGGAAGTGTTATTTATATATATTCTTCATGAGTTGAAAGGATCTGTAGAATTATTGACAAATTTTGTTTATCATATGCTTAATTATGACAAAATGGTCACTTTCACATTTTGTAGAATTAAGGGATTTAAACACATCAACTCAGAATGCATATTGAAGAAATGGAAGAAGGTGAGGGAGCCTCTAACCATGATAAAGAGGCCGAAGGCCAAAACACCAGAATTGGCAATTGAGAGATAGAGTCCAACAGACGCAAGGGTCGAGGGGAGCAAGAGACAATGCTAGAAATTGTGAAGAGATTGAAAATCGAAGTGTAGAGATACAAGGTAGACAACAAGAGGCTAATGAGGGAGAAAAGTCAGATAAATGCTCGAGTTCTGCAGAGATTAAATAAGTTTCAAAGTTAAGCAAAAAATGGCTCAAATAAAGAGGAAGAAGGCAGGTGACATGAAAGAATAGATGATCGTGGAAGAGAAGGTTATTCCAGAAGTGCTAGAAGAGCTCATAGACACCACTCACCTCCTTACTCAACAAGAATTTTTTATGCATCTGAATATTCCTTAAGAAATCCAGAGGTGTCTCATGTCAGGCACCAAAGAAGGAGACATGAGGTGGACAGTTTGCAAGGAGATTTGAGGAAGCTCAAGCCACCATCCTTTGATGGTGAAAGAGAAAGGGAAGATGATGTTGAAGCATGGTTTCTTGGACTCAGGAGATATTTCCAATTGCATAACTATTCATCAAATCTAGAAGCCAAAATTTCCACCTACCACTTACATGGGAAAGATGCAATGTGGTGGGATCAACTGAAGAAAGTTGAACATATTAATGAGAATATGATCACTTGAAAGCAATTCAAGAATTATTTCCAGAAGGAGTACCTCTCAGAGCATTTTTATGACAAGAAAATGTAGGAGTTCTTTGAACTCGGGATGGGAAGCATGACTATGGAAGAGTATGACAAGAATTTATTGGGGTTGTTAAAGTATGTTGGGTTTATAAATGATGAAAAAGTAAATATACAAAGGTTTTTGAGTGGAATCCCAACCTTTTATAAAGAAAAGTTTCGGTATGATGAGCCCAATACCTTGACTAAGGCTATCGAGAAGGCTAAATACTTTTATGAGCAAGGTCAGGGCAGAGAGTCCATGCAAAAATATTGGAAGGATAAGAGGAAGGAGAATTATGATTATAGGAGGAAGGGATTCATGTTAGGGTATTTAGACACTTAGGAGTTAGTTAAGATCTACTTGGTCTAATATGTCGTTAGGTAAAAGTGTGTTTCTTTAGTATGCATTAGTATGCATTTGTAGTTAGGTAATCCGACGGTCACGATATGTTCCCGACATAGAGTGATCCG